>JASDQU010241111.1:315910-379513 GCA_032191745.1 Picea mariana | reverse complement strand
AAGAAAATAAATCCATGTGTTCCTTGAAAAATCATCTATGAATGAAACATAATACACAGATTTACCAAGGGATGGAACAGGAACAGGTCCAAACACATCACTGTGTATCAACTCTAAGATCCCCTTTGCTCTTGTAGAACCAGATGGGAATCTTACTCGATTCTGTTTACCATATATGCAATTCTCACAGAAATCAAAATCCAAAGTGCAATTAGAGATACCTTCAATCATACCTTTACCGTGTAGTGTTCGAAGGCCCTTTTCTCCAATATGCCCCAGTCTTTGATGCCACGGCATGGTCTTCTTTTCTGGGACAGTATTGGTCTTGTCTCCTTCATTTTTCTGCTCAAGGACAACAGAATTGTTACACCCATTAGTATAAGTTCTTCCCAACAACTTGTACAGAGTTCCACAACGAACTCCCCTCATCAACACCATTGCTTCTCGTACCATCTTGCAAGTGTCCTTTTCAAATATAGTTTTCACTCCTGCATCACTCAACTGGCTTACAGATATGAGGCTCCTGGCTAGTTTTGGAATGTGTATAACCCCAGAAAGAGTTCTAATCCTTCCATCATTTAGCAACAACTTAACCCTTCCACGTCCCAAGATTTTTTATGTCGAGTCATCTCCTAGGAATACATCACCACCATCATATTTTTCATATTCAGAGAACCACTCCCTATGAGGAGTCATATGGTATGATGCACCTAAGTCAATCAACCATACACCATGGTATGCATGTGTACTTGTATATGCTAGGTAAACATCACCTCCTTCTTCAGTGGAGGTTTTCAACTCCGTGGAAGAGGTACTATCAGATCCCTTTGGTTTTTCAACCTTCTTAGACTTGCAATCTTTCTTATAATGCCCTGCTTTACCACACTTCCAACATTTCCTCAAAGATTTTCCTGGGGACTTAGATCTACCTGTAGATTTAGATCTCCATCTCGAAGGCTTACCAGGGTTCCTGTCTTGGGTACGCCCTCTTACAAATAAAGCATCTGTGTTGTGACCATCCATGCTTTTTCGCCTCATCTCTTCAGATAACAAGGATGCAACTACATTCTCATACTTCAATGTAGATTGAGTGGTACTACCTATTGCTACAACCAGATTATCCCAAGAGTCTGGCAAAGAACATAACAAAGTAATACACTTATCTTCTTCTGCAATCGTAATATTAACAGATCCAAGTTGACTTACCAGAGTATTAAAGGCATTTAAATTCTCTATCACAGAATCTCCATCTTCCATCCTAAGATGATACAGCTTCTTTCGAAGAAACAACTTGTTTACCGGGGACTTTGATTGATACAAATTCCCTAACTTATCCCATAGTTCCTTGGCTGTATATTCTCCCGAGACATTCAACAACACCGAATCTGCCAGGCAAAGTCAAATAGTACTCCTTGCTTTTCTATCCAACTTGTCCCAATCTTCCTTCGACATACCAGTAACTGGTGTACTAGTAGTTTGTGTACTGGTAGGTTGTGTACCAGTAGCCTGTGTTCTTGTAGATGGTGNAGTATTAAAGGCATTTAAATTCTCTATCACAGAATCTCCATCTTCCATCCTAAGATGATACAGCTTCTTTCGAAGAAACAACTTGTTTACCGGGGACTTTGATTGATACAAATTCCCTAACTTATCCCATAGTTCCTTGGCTGTAGATTCTCCCGAGACATTCAACAACACCGAATCTGCCAGGCAAAGTCAAATAGTACTCCTTGCTTTTCTATCCAACTTGTCCCAATCTTCCTTCGACATACCAGTAACTGGTGTACTAGTAGTTTGTGTACTGGTAGGTTGTGTACCAGTAGCCTGTGTTCTTGTAGATGGTGTACTAGTAGGCTGTGTACCAGGATCCACAACGATCCATTGTTCTTTGTCTACAAGAAGGTCCTCCATCTTGAGCTTCCATAGCTCAAAGTTTTTATCGTTGAACTTCTCTATCTCGATTCTAGATGAGCTCACCATTCCTCTTTCTTTACTCGAATCTCCACTGCAAAATCTCCCACTAAACCCAAGTTTATCACAGACCCAAGATAAACTTGATCTATCAAGACCAAGCCAAACCCTCAGCAACAAAGGCGTCCCTCTGAAGCCAAAAATGAGCTATGATACCACATGTAAGTTTTAAACCTGTGAAGTAAAGCAATGCATATAGATTCTTAAGAAATACAGAAATTAATCAATGGCTCATACACAGAGTACACAGAGATTTTTACCAGAAACCCTCAACCAGGAAAACCTTTCTTGTTTTCATTATATCGAATTTCACCATTCGCCATACAATATATACAATGTTTTTAGGTATTCCGTAAATACCAAAACCCTAATCCCTACAAATCAGCTAAAAATAGCAAAATCCGCTAAAAATAGCAAAAACCGCCCAAAAAAATTTTGGGGCGCTGCCCCGAACGCTACGCGTAACCAGGGGGGGAAAACCTACCCTCCCTGGGACCCCCTAGGAAAGCGCCCGACGCACACGACAGAGCTCTAGGTGAAGGGATCGTAAGACGCAGTTGTCGTATCTGACGCACCCACACACACACACATGCAAAGAATATAACACATACCCAACAGTCATGAGGGCGGACTGAGACAATCGCTCATGAAGATTCTAAGGGGCGCGTAATAAGGCAGGGTTCTTATTCTTTAGAGGCCCTTAGTCTCCCACAAGGTCACCTGACGGAGTATTGACTCCAAGGGTTCGACGTCTACCAAAAGCGGTCAAAATCTGAGTGGCACCCTTGGAGCACGTAGTGCATCTTGAAGGGTGTGTCGCATAAATGAAGCATGAATGAAGGGGAGTGGCACCATTTGAGCACGTAGTGCGTCTTGAAGGGTGTGTCGTAGTTTTAACACTGGTGAGTCAGTGAACCTAGGTTCCTAGAAAACAATATCTCATTTTGTCCTGGTCAACCTTAAAATAAATGATGTATGAGTAAAGTTTATTAATTATAAAATTTCCCTTTAAAAAATTACTAAGCCTAGGTCTAAATAGGGTATGAGGTCAAAAAATTAATTAATCCATTAATAAATAGGGGATAGAGAAAAATCAAATTTAGAATTTAAAGGATAATTAAATTATTTAAAAGATTAATTGTTGGCTAATTGCAAAACTTGTTAATTTAGAGCTTAGACCAAAAAGGGGAAACTTAATTACAAAAGGAATGTGGAACATAGAAGGGAATCTAGTCTAGAGAACTTTCCAAATTCAAACTCAACTAATCTTTAAGAAAGATGTCAGTCATTAAGGGAATGTGAGGGAATAAAGGTACATCAAGGAGTGTTTTTAGGAACACTTTTAGGTGGGTGATGAAAATTGGCAATTTATTTCAATAAATAAAATAAAATTCTGGTGCAACTAAAGGGATCAGGTGACAAGTGTATGGGGGAGAATTTTCTTAATTAATTTTTAATAAAAGGAATTTATTGTGTAAATGGAAATGTCTCTAAGAGGAACTCTATAAAAGAAATGATAGCGAAGGGGTGTGGATCACGTCTAGTATGCGTAAGGTTATGCTGTCGGATTTTACTCTTGACTGGATTTTTCCTATGGGAGTTGGGATACCCAGCTCGAATAGAGAGTGGTAGCTCGACCTTGTGAGGTGAGCTGGGAGCTATCTTTTTCTAGTTTGTGTGTGTGGACTCTTTGCGGCTTGGGGGGCTCAGAGGGAAAAAGAGTACCCCTTGCATTGGCTAGGAGGTATCGGTGAAGTCTTAGCGGTTAGTAAGAAAGGAGTTGGATGGAGCGCAAGCGCAGGATAGCAACTTTGGAAACTTCGCCTACTTGGCCACCTTCGGTTACGGTACGTGTGTGTTAAATTTTGCATTGGTAAATTAGTTAAATAATTGTATGTATATTTAGACGTTGATGGAAATTGAATAGATTCTTTTATATATCTCTGCGCCTTTTTGTACTGCCCAGTGTTTAGCATGTGATTCAAATGCATTGGCCCCACTGCGTTTCTGGCTTATCTCTGCAATTTTAGTCTCAACATTTTTGGTTTTCATTGATCTTCACAGCAAAATCTGAGTAAGAGTGAGATTAAATTTATGTACTATGTATATATATGTGGATCTATTTTAAGGTAATAATATAAGTTTGATTTTTATTTTTTTTAATTTCTAGAATTGTCACAAGAATTAGATAGGTTATGTTGAGACTGATTATTTGATCTTAAATTCAGAATGTCGAAAAATAAATTTATCAGATTAATTAACTCGATACATGATTGTTTAAATTTTGGTATATAAATTTTGTACAAATTTATTTTCCCTGGTGAATGGTGCTACATCAATAGTATGTTGAAGTACTAGCTTTAAAAAAAATTGTATAAAATATGAAAGGATTAATGATTTTGAGAATAACGTCTCTACATATGTTGGCAGAGTTCTTGATATAATGTGTGCATAAAATATAAAAATGTCACTATCGTATTAACCTCCTTTGAAAGAATACCATCCAAGGCATTGGTCATTTCTAAAATTTAAATTTCCAAGCAGCGATCATACGCGAAGTCTGGAAGAGATTTGTCATACTCATGATTCATTGATTTAGTTAGGTTTGGAAGGCCTATTATGTGTATATAACTAGCACAGCAGCTAAATAACTGTTGGTTAATGTTGAAAGGTTGATAAGACTAGCACATCCACAAGATTTGTGGATGGATAACGCCGATAGGCATGTAATTTAGGTCTCCTAAAAATTAGGGTTAACGTAAAACGTTAAATTTAGGTTAGAGTTTTGTATTAAGAATTTTATTTATTTATTTTAACATTTGAAACATAACTTTATAGTTTAGGTCTAACAAAAATTAGGGTTAAGGTTTTGGTCCAAGAAAGCGTTCAATTTAGGTTAGGGTTTTGTATTAAAAATTTCATTTTTTTTTTTAACATTTAAAAAATAACGTTAGATTTACAATAATAATCTATAGAATAAAAATTAAAAATTAAAGGGCTCAAAGAATAACGAATCTGATCCTGTAAGTGAAAAATTTTACTGAGCCTTCATATGTATTCTCGCATGCTATGAATCTAAAATGTTCAATTTTAACATCCACATATATTGTGGCTCAAGGGCAACCTGGCTTCGTCGTTGGTTATGAACAGGTACAACAAACTCACGAGAGTATGCCAAGAGCCGCTATGGAGACTTTTATTTAAAACTTTGTACGAGCATGATACAAAATTGATATGGACATGATACATTACATTAATACAATTCAAAAAATTGCATTCTAAACCACAGCAAAGGATACAATGCACACCATCCAAAACTGCAAAAAAAACAACAGAAGACTCCAGCATCCAAAGCTATATTTCTAGAACAACCACGAATGTTAAGTTACTTAGATCTCTGTCTCATCTTCCTGCGCTTCCTTTTGAGCCTCCTCATTCGCTTCCTCTTCTTTCACTGTGATCATACAAAGCAATTTAAAAATACTATAAGAAAAAAGTATTTAGAAATAAAAAAACAACCAAATTAGAACTGGATATATCCCTTACATAATGTAAATCGCAATCAATCGTAGATTTACAGGCCATGGGATGGGAGAATAAATATGTCAGTTGCGGGCTTCTGATGGAACAAGAGACAACTACAGTCTACAATGCAGGCCTTTCAAGATTTGTTACAGTAGAATCTGGGTAGATTTAGAATGTGGTCTGGGTATGTGTACCGCTGCGTTAACTACCATGCATCCAATTATCACTGCCTTAACCGAAACGCATGCGTGAGGTAATGCTTGATATCCAAAAAAAACGTGGTCACTGCTCTTGAATTAATGTATATTCATGTGGATATGAAATTATTGGTATTGATGCGTCCAACTACCACTTTCTAGTAACGCTTGATATCCCTAAAAAAACTTGGCCACTGCTCTATATATTATGAAACGATAGTGGTTAAATCTGAAACGCCAAGGTAAGAAATACATTATTTTTTTTATAAATGGTGGTTTTATAAATGTATTCTAAATGGTGGTTGATTCACCTGGTCCTCCATTGCCACGTGCATCCACGTTCAGGTACATATAAAAAGACAGTCCAAAATAACACCTTAGGACACCTGGTCCTTCATCTCCACGCTCATCCACGTCCAGGTAAATATGAAACGCCACTGCAAAATAACACGTTAGGACACCTGGTCCTCCATTGCCAGGCGCATCCAGTCTAGGTAAATATGAAACGTTAGTGGAAAATAACACCTGTGATCCATACATCTATGGGAGATTGCCACGTGCATCCAGTCCATGTAAATATGAAACGCCGAGTGATCCATACATCTATGGGAGAGATGGCCAAACCTAGCGGACATGAAGAGATAAGTAAGGATATGCTACGTAAATTGATGTTGGGTAAATGTTAAAACTTAAGAGTAATTTTGTTTAGATTTACTAAATCATGATTCGTGGCAATTAATAAGTTGATCTAGTAAATTTTTAATCATGTTTTGTAAAAGTGAAAAAGTAAACATGATAAACGGATGAATTGATAAATGCAAGAGAGTTAATTAGGCGAATCTCATTCATCCATTTGAATGTAAGACGAAGAATATGCCAACATCTTCACTTTCTAACCATCAGATTGAATTTTGTAAATAAAAGGATGATTAATCCAGCAATTCCAATAGGGGGGACGCCTATAGGCGTAATGAAACGAATTCTTAAAAGAATATATTAAATTTTATTGTTGATTAACAAATAAACGGTTGCGCTTCATTTATCTGGTGTTAATATTTTAATTTATGTTAATCACTTATGTGGAAATCAGTTAGCTATCAAAGTAATTTTTAAATATGATTAGGTAAATGTAAAAAAATAAACACATAAACGGATGTCTTTATAATAGCTAGGAAGTTAATAATTGAAATCATAGCCATTTATTTTGTATGACTACTAAGAATATTCCAACTATATTTAATCCTATCCATAAAAAACTTATTAATCACTAAACCCCTATTAAATATTTCCATTATCAATAGGTATACACCTTTCAAAATAGATGTACACCTTTCAACGTAATTATTGAGAATCGTTATTCTTAATATAATTACAAAATTAACCTCTCCGGCTCGAGTTCTGATGCTCCTTCTAATCCACGACATGCAACATATATATCTGTTTGTTATGCCTTCCTTAGTTTTGGATAGACATTGCTACGCTCGGTGCTTTAATAATTTCAAGTAAATAAAAAGAAAACAAAAATCCATTTCCACTCCTTAAATTCGAAAATCAGTGCGAAAGATTTATTCAAGGTCAACTTGAACTTCTCCCAAAAGTTGTTGGATTAAATTTCTATATTAAATTATTATAATTTTATGAGATGGGTATTCTTGCTTCCTTAAATACAGTGGAGAAATATCTCTATTATTTCATCCTTACTTAATGCTTGACAAATGTAGAGAACTTAGTCTAAAAAGTGAAATTAGACTTATCTCCTAAAAGTAAGTGTTGATTTTTAAAAATTCTTACTTGCATATTGGGTGGAGAATTATCCTTAACTTGACTTCCTTGAAGTTAGCTAAAAGCTAACTCCTTTATTAATTCTTTCTTGAATGTCTAACAGTTGTAACAGTTGTAAATGGCTTAAAATGAGGAAGAAATTAAAACTAAAACTCACCTCCCAAAAAGGGTTTTTAACCATTTCCTATTCTTATCATATACCTACATGAATGTATGGTGCGTAGACATAAACTTAAACTTGTTTCCTTAAGTTAGATGAGATGTAGTTTATTTATGGATTCCTTGTGAAAATATAACTTGTGTAAACTAAGATGTAATACGTTATAAATTTAACATTTTTTTAGTTAATTGAAGAAGTAGTAAATATTATATCTTGCATTGGATAGGTATTCAAGGTTAAGTATATCAACCTTACAGTCAAAACATACTAGTACAATAGTTATTGACGAAATAGAAGAAAAGGATTTAGACATTGTTTTCAAAAAGGGGACCTTACACCCACTTAACCAGGGTAAAATGCACTCATAGATATTACAAAAGTTGATGACCATTTGCACACTAGATTCCTTAGGCTGTGTGCAAGGATGCACATTCTTAGATTGGTAAACCTACATCTTAATGGAATACATAATGCATCTTGTGCATTTAGTATTACTGAGTTGCACAAGTTGCGCAACTTGAGTCAGATAGAAAAATATTGTTTTTCATGTACGCATTATTGCTACACTATACAAGTACGACTTAAATTTGTGAAATATCATCATCTAATGTTGATAAAATGGTGTTACTTGCGCAATAGAACCTTACTTATTTAATGTGTAATTGTTACATCATCTGAATTAATAAGGATAATTGCCCGGTTATACCAAGTTAGATTATGAATTGTTAGTAGATGGATTTAATGACTATTGCCTTGTACCTTTAATCATGTTGACGAATGATTGATTATTAAATATTTTCTCGTGCGCCTAAATTGTTGATGTATAACTGGTGGATTAATTGAATAGTACGCTCGTGTGTAATTCATTAATGTGAGGCATGACTAACTGAGTAATTAAGCTCCTTTCACGCACTGAATTTTAATGTAGTGTTGATGGTTTTAGTTTTTTAGTCTCTTGCGTGAAATGCAAGTTTATTCTAACGAGTGATTTCACATTTTGATTGGGATTTGTGCCACGAATAACTAATATTGCATGGATCCTTGGATGTAAGTGGGTCTATGATGTGTTATGTGATTGAGTACTCGCACGCCATGTTTAGATTGATGTTTTAATTTCCTCACGCAACACTAAAAGAAAAAAAAATTGTGACCTGTTTTATGTTGCTTATTGTCGTAACGGCGGGGCTGTTACAACTACCACAACCTGACACTATTACATTCTGCAACAACATTGTCACTTCTACACAACATTGTCACGTTTTGTAATCTGTCATGTTCTGCAGCAACTAATTTTGGTTCTATAGCAATATTTGTGATGACATCCTCATAATGACTTCAATGCTCCTGCATTCGACTCCCTAGGTTATTAAGAAAACGTTCCCTCGTGCTTATGAGGTAAAATATTCAAATATCTATCTACCCATGCAACTTTCATCAATGTTGCCTCACCAACTCTACATTCTCTATTGATGTGCATTCAACTCTGGAAGGAATGCAAGAGATCTTCTTTCTACTACATATTATTTCTTTAGCTCATTGTTGTTATCGTAATGTCCATCATTGCATTTCTATCTACAACACCATCTGGAATTTCCATTTCATTTCTACTACAACTCACCTTTTGGTACTACTACCATCTTTGTCTCTCTTTCATCACCACAAGCATTAGTCAGGTGCTCCTCATCCATTCCTTACCTACACAAATCAATTTGAGTCACTTCCCATCCATGACATTTCATTTCCCTTTTTCATGCAGTGTATAAAGTGCCTTCGGTGCAACCAGAGATTCATGCTCTAAGCCACACAACATGGAGTCACATGCTCACATGTTACACCTCCATTGACTCAATCCACACCCACATGCAAACTACCTCAATTAGAGATTCTTTATACATATTCACTTTCTTCACAAATTAAATTTATTAAATACATGTCTTCAATAAACTTCATCTCCGTGCAACACCTTTACACTTGGTTCTCAACACATTCTCATTCAACAACCTTCAATCCTTCTAACATTCTTCTACAATGTGCCTTCTTCCTCCAATGGATTTGTAATCTTCTATGTTTTTCTGTAAGCAACATCTTCATAAGTTTCATTTTTCTTCAGGACTATAGTTCATCCATCTTCAACTCATTAGCTTCACTCATGATTCCTCCCAGATCACTTTTCTTCATGGCATTGTCTTCTACTAGGGATTTCTCTTCAAACATCTTCATTATCTGAAACCCATGTGATTTACAATTGATGTAAGCTCTACAAATTCCTTTTACTACACCATCTTTCTATTGCATCTTCTTCTATTGATATTCATATCGCTTTATTATCCATGTACATATGCTTTCATCTACAACTGCAAAAAAAAAATTTCCTGGAAACAAGCAAATAACATATTAAAGGAAAACAAATAATTCCATCTTCACTCCCTCCTTTTCTTCACTACATACGACACACACCACATGTGCCTCTGTCTTGAATTGTTATCATTTTGTGTGTCTCTTTTCATTCTTATTTCTTTTGGATTCAGTTACACTTTGAATCTCTAGCCAACATCTATGATCCAGATGGATATTGGTGGCCACCCACCTGTTCCAAATTCCAACTGACCCATCTTGACATTTTTCAGTTCAACACGTTTCTCTGTAATGGGGACATTTCTTTGTAATTGTGGGTTATGCACTTTCAGGGCTATACTCCTGCATAGCATCCAAGTGGATAATGGTGGTCACCCACCTATTCCAACTGGATTATTTTTGGAATTTTTCATGTCAATACATCTTTCGATACTTCTAGGGCCATTTTGGGGCCCTAAATAGTGTTTTCTTGGCTTTCCACAGTGAAACTGTAGAAAATCTTAGAGTTTGACAGCATAATGTGTATTTCTTGAAAATACATTTCCAACAGGCTATGACATGCCTAAAATCGAGATCGTATGCAAAAGTTACAACCCTCAAAAGTTGATATATTAACTTACCCCAATGGGGCCCACATGACTTTTGACGCTTCATCTCCTAGGGTTAGTTTTTTGGATGTATAGGGTTTTTGAATTCATGTTTATCATAAATATTCCTTCAAAGCCTTATTGTACTCATCTTCTTGCAAATGACTGTAGTCGTCACATCTCTTCTTAGAGATAAAGTTGCCACCATTCTAGCAAGTCTTACACTCTGTATTTTTACAATCTCTGTACATTTCTTTCATTAATAAAAATCATGTATTGTTGTATTTCTCTGTTTCTGGAAATATTTATGTGTATTTCATTGTAATATCTATGCTTTAATTTCATTCTAAAAATAATCAAAATCAGTGGTATCAAAGCAAGTTGCTCTTGATCGTTTTTTAGTGCATGTCCCTGACGAGGTCTGCGTATAGCAAGTTGGGTCTCGATCTTGTCTCTGTTGAGAACAATTGCTCTCGCACGCCCAAGAAACCCTCCATGGCAGAAGAAAAGAAAAATGGTGGAGCATAAGATTCTATTAATGTGTTGCTTGAGCAAGCTCTCACACAACGGAGGGACGAAATGATGGAGAATTTTCCCACGTCCTTCAATGCCTGTTGATAGAAACATGTGCATCTTCATCAAGCAGCCACTTTGAAGGAACCTCTCCCTTCAAGGTACAAGTTAATTTTGATATTCCTGCATTTTAAGGTCAAATATATGTGAATTCCTTTGAAAGATGGTTAAATCTGTTAGAAGGTTATTTCTTTGTTCACAATTTCTTCGACAAGGAACAGATCACCTTCGCTCTCCCCCATGTCAAACATTGGTGGGAAACTTACTGGGAGAAAATTTTCGTGGAGGAATCTGGAATATATGGGGTGGAGCCCACTTGGGATATTTTTGTGCATGCAGTCAAGGAACAATACTACCCTATTGATAACAATGAAGACCAGTACATGAGATGGACCACACTTCGGCAAGATAAGATCCAAACAGTGTTGAAGTTCACAAATACTTTCCATACCTTGCGCACCAAGCTAGGTATCAAATACTTCGAGTGACATCTGGTTCTGAAATACCATGGGGCTCTGCATAGGTACATCCAAACCAAAATGGATTTCCTAAACATCTCATCGTTGGGAGTTTCCTATCGATATGTTTTCAAAATCAAGCAGAAATTTAGGCACCAGAACAAATGGGAGTTCAGGTCTATAAATCTGCAACAATCACAACATGGTAAAGACGGCCCTAACCAACAGCCTCCTGAAAACCAGTACAAGACACAGGAAAATAAGGGTAAAGGAAATACGAAGAATGACAGTGGGAAGTGGTGTGACTTCCACAAAATCCCCTAGAACAACACCGATGAATGTCGCTCGAAACATTCATTGGTGGTCAAGGTCAAAGACAAGGAGACAAAACCTGATTCAAAATCTGATCTAGAAAATAATGAAAAAAAAAATTCATCAACGCATACCCCACTGTTATTGTTGTGACCGCAACAATTCAACTAGAAGAACCAGTAGAACCTGAAGAAGGGGAGTGTGTCTTCCATTCACAGATGTGGTTGAAGGGGACCCCTTTTCATTTCATTGTTGATAGCGAAATCCAAAATAACCTCATCTCATCTGAGATCGTCAAACAGTTGGGGTTTTCGACAACACCACACCCGCATCCATACAACATCGGGTGGCTTCACCAGGGATGATATCTCTGTGTCAACTAGCAGTGTCACCTGTCTTATGGCATCCAACCCTTCAAGGATGAGGTAGTGTGTGATGTTTCTTCTCTTGATGTCTGTGATGTTGTTTTGGGACAACCATATATGTGGAAATTTCATGTTTTTTATGAGTCTCAACCCTGTAGTGTCAATATCACTCTGGGGGGTCTTGACAGACGATATTGATCACTCATCAACTGAAAGGGAATAGTCTTCCTGAGGTTGTTTAAGTGTAACCTAATCCATTAAAGGTAACTATCCTTGATGAGTTTAACGACTTCGTTGGCCAATGAAAGGATCTATCTAATAAATAAATGAAAATTTATCTAAGATCATAACTACTAACTGTCAGATTTCAAGTATTTACAATGATCTATTAAATTAGATAACCTTACACTTAATTACATAAATTCACAAAATTTACAAGTTTTACATGGGTAAAAGATTTACTAGAAACATTGTGAAAACAAGAATTTCAAAGTATGTAATGGAACTTAATTCCCGAAAAATCCAATCTAAACAATATAAATAATAAAGAAAACAAATAATTCAAACTTCAAGCATACTGAAACAATAATATTCAACCTAATCTAACAATCGAACTAAACTAAATGATTTTGAATGTAATTTATGAGAGGATTTATTCAAATGATCAAATCATTTAAACAAACCATTACAATTAAAAAATTTACATTCAAACAAACCATACAAAAAAAATATGACAAAATACAATGACTAAACTATCATGATTAGGAGTAGAGTTGCAATCTAATGGTCGAATCCTCTCCTTCAAATATCCATTAGATTGTCCACCTGTAAAAGAAATTCTTAGAGAGACAATGTTGCACTTCAAGTCCAACAAAATTATGGTGAAAGAAATTTCAACAAAATAGAGTAGATTTAATATAGATAAGGAAAGGAAGCAACTTTGATATCAATCCTTATGGAGAATAATAATGTATTATTTCAATTAACGAAACACATTTCATTAAAAGGAAATAATTAAACACATTTAATTTGCATAAGAAAAATCTAATACATTTTACACATGCATTTATCTATCAATCGTGCAAAGAATTGATAAAGCTGAGATAATGAATGATATTTATTAAATATTAATTTTTGGAACAAAAGATACACAAATTAATATCATAACAATGAATTAATAAAACATGGACAAAAGTCAAGGTTTCATTATAAAAAGCTATGAAAGGAAGAAAATGAACACATAAATGAAAACAAATGATATTGTATTAAAAAAAAAAACTCCAAGAAGAAAATTGAGGTTCAATGTCTTCCCATTAAAATCCCAAGTCCATTAGCTATTCCATTCTCCTCCCTCTCTTCAAGAGATCTCTAATATTATGTTTATATGCCCAATCTACATAAACTGATTTAATTTAATTAATTGCATGCTAAACATCAATCTATGATATCCCTGGGTCGTTCAAACAAAAGCCAAATTGGAGGTTGACTGCAACACAAAATCTAGAAAATTTCATGTCAAATATTTGTCCTTATCGCCAAAACCGTGTCGTTTCTAGAAAAAATCCTCACAAGTAAGGTAAATCACTTTGTTATGCAGACGGGTTTTCAAGAGTTTCCTTCAATTCGTTACCATGTGCCCAGAAATGAAGATTTGATTTCACCTCCTAAGAAGTGAAATGATTTTTTAGTTTTCTCATTTCAATCATTTAGCAATTATTCTCCCAAAACAAGCAATTCCAACTCTCTTCCATGATCTAGAGTATGATATCATGTAAACAAAACAATAAACAAAATCAAACAAATGATTTAAACGTCTTTCATGCTAAAAAAAAATCAAACCCTAATAATAACAAAAATATTTGAGAATAACTATGGAATGTTCTATTATGTATTGTTTTAAATTAAATATTTAATTATTAATATAATAAAACAACACAAAAAATAAAAAAAAACTCATATCTATGCTTATTTTACAAACAAACTATAAACAAATGTACAAAAATGAATTGTTAAAACACTTGGCCACTTTTCCATTTAATTGATGATAAACATTGCAATTCTCAATTGTTTTATTCGTCGCATGTCTTAAACATAGTGTAATATGTAATCAATTCAATTTTTTGAATTACATGGTTATTAAGAACGATCGTTAAAACAATTAATTGCAAAGAAATTTGCATAATGGCCAAGTAATAACAATAATGACTTGAAAACCATGACATGATAGTAACAAGAACTTTTATAGTAATTATCTTTGTAATGTCATGTAATTCGAATGAAAGGTCCAAATACATAAAGAAAATTTAACCATCATTCATAGTTTTAAGTCGTGATAAGGATTATGACCATTAAGACTAATACCAAACTAATTCATGTCTTGATTATTCATCAAAATCTAGTTCTCTAGCTCATGCACAAATGAGATCATTCATTTTTTTAAATATCATCAAATAGTATTAGGAAAACAAGAACAAGTATATTAAAGTAATACTAAATATATTATTGGATTCCATTGTCGAATCATGATGATAACCATAGTTTTCATTCATTAACCAGTAGAGAAGACCTGGAAATAAAAACATGTTATGAAACAATTTGTTAATCATCGATAGGCATCATGAAATCCTTCATACTCTTGTTTTGAATTTTCATGTTGAAAATCAAAAAATTCAAAATGAAAAATAATAAATATAAGAATGAAGAACCAATGTTAAAGTCACTTTCAATAGTTAGCATATTCAACGCAATAATGTCCAGTGGAAACATTTAAATCACAAAATATTCACACAATTCAAAGCAAGCCACTCAAATAAGAAAAAATCAGAAAAAGATAAAAGGACTATCAAAAGACCAAAGATCCAGTCAATACAATTTTGTGAAGTTATTACATTACAAGCCATCCATCACACCAAAATAATCCATAAAATCATCTTCTTGGATCAAGTAAGAAAGAGTTGAATGTCATGAAAGCAATATTTTTGAATGGTCAAGGAGTCTCCTTAATTTTTTACAAAATATTCAAGGGGGACTGTTGGGGGGCCAACAAATGGTGACACACTAGGATGAAGCAGTTATCTCTAGCTAGATAATAGAATATTTACATGTACGAGAAGACAAAAGATAAGGCTTTTGAAAAAAAAGAGTTTGTCTTGAAACATATGTACCACATTAACAAGTCAACCTTTTAAAGATTTAACCAGTTGCAATTGATTTTTAAAATATAACCTTCTAACTATTACCCAAAATCAAAAGACGAGTATTCATTGATCAAACTTCCTACAAAATATATTATTTATCGAAACACACCCTAAGGAACAATTCATGATGACTAGAAGATGTTATCTTATAGTTTACCTCTAATACCATAGGCATAGCCACTGCAACCAGCAGGCATCCATAGCCTCAAAAGGGATGCATTTTAACCCATTTAGCTGCTTTTATCCCATCCACTAGTTAAATATGCATAGCTTATAAACCTTTTGTTAAAACTTACATTATTTACTTTTATAAAGAATGAGCTAGAAGTCATTGTCCTAACTTGGTAATCGGATAGTGACAGTGTCATTCACAAATATCTACATAAATGAAAAGGTCAGCTTGTGATGAGACCTCATCTCCCTCAGTCATGTAACCGAGAGCCATTACCCTGGCTTGGTGACCAAATTATGGTAATGTCATACCTTAAATACCCATGATCATGATAGGTCGACTCACAATGAGACCTCATATCCTCCAACTAACCCCTTAATGTCATTGATTATATGAAAAATATTGCACTATGATTAATGTTAATCTCATTAGATATTACTTAATGGATGGGGAAGCAAAATTTACTCTCTAAGAGTGTGGGATGGCATTAAGAGGTTTGAGATAATAACAATACAAGTCTCACTCATTTGTTCCTAAAGAGGGAAACAATTAAAACATAATTGCAGAAATTATATAAATATAACATTTTGTATTAATTTGTAATAGTCAAAAGGAAAAGTAATCAATGCAACTAAGTTTTAATATGAAGGTAAAACTTGGAATGTGCTCCACAACAGGAAGGTTGATTCTCTTCTTGAAAATTACCTTGCAAAATATTTCTTCAAGCAAAAAATTCAGAATGATGAAAGCTCGGATGACTTACTTAAACCAGAGTACCATTTATTTTGGGATTAACAACTCCTTATCCATTAATCTTAAAATTCGATAGTCATAGTAGAATCAACATTTCATATTTTAAAACCCCAAAACAAATTATTGTCACACCACAAATCTTCAAAATAAAAGAATATGATATAAGCTAATAAACCCAACTTTAATCAAACAAATTTGTAAACAAATGAAAAGATAAGAATAAAATTAAACCAAAACAAGCCTTATCAATATGAGTAACATCTTATGTGAAAATATAATGTGAATTTTTTTGTCAAAATAGAAGGAATTTGTATCGTAAAGGGGATAAGTTTATCAAATCATAAAATACAAATTGATCAATTAAATTGATTAATTGAATTCATTGTAGTGAAACCCTTTAAATGTATTTATTTCCTTCGGACGAAGAATTAGTATCAAAATTATGAAATGGTGACCTGAACCTTCTTCACAAGTGATGGAATTAATGCCTTCAAACAAACTCTATTGTTCCGTGACGTCAACGACAATGTTCGTGGCTTCCCTTTCCTCGGTTAAGCTTGTCACCAAGACTTGGCAACCTTCATCTGCAAAGAGAGGTTTATTTCCTTCATACCACACATCCCATATTGCGGTGAAGGATCTCATCCTTTCTAAACTTTCGTTGGTTTCTTTCATCAACCTCTTCATTTCTTTGTCAAATCTCAAATTCTTTTCGTCATCATTCACTGTTCCCATCATTTGTTCTTCACAATTTTCGCAATTGTATGCCTTTTGTGACTGCTACTACAACTATGCATTTGTGCACATTTCCATCACCACAGAAATGCTTTCACAACCATATGTTTTGACAACAAGTGTGGCCCCTCCTTCGCAATTTTTCTGACTACAGTAGCGAGGATGGGCCAAATCTGCTCTGAAATTCTCTCTGATACCATATTTCACGAGGTTGGGAATCCCGGTTGAGTTGTGGAAGCTCAACATCCTCAGTTTTGTGCAGCACCATTGCCTTTCATTCAATGGCAAGGACAAATCGAAGTACTTGACCCAGTCTCGCCTAACACTTAGTCTTGTTTCCTTACTTAAATTATGTTTGAAAGTATTATACTTAGTTATCTTCAACAACAGTAAAACAAGCATTCATACAAGTACAAAACGAAACTACTTGTGAGAGGCCAAATCGGCCTAACACCCAAAATATGATATAAAGAGAAGTGTGTCAAGATCAACTCGTGCCACACAAAGAAATTCTGCAATGGGGAGATTTCGTTTAGTTACAAATAACATGTTGCAAAAACTCCAACTCTTCCTTGACGAGTTAGCCAATGCACGCCCTTCCTCCACAACCGCAGCTAGAAGACTTGTGTTAAACTCTCATCACCTTGCTTCATAGTTGAATAGTGTTTGTCTTTCCTTAGACCAACAACCTGTGATTTCCATACTTTATCCAAATCTCAGATTGCCTCTAACTGAATTCCTTTGATCTAGCAAATGTGCCCATACCAAATGATCTCTTTCCTCCTTCCAAATGGTTTGCCTTGCTTGGTTATATAGGACGCCCAACGGGTGCATCCTCTCTCTTCTCTGCAATGCCATGTCCACATTTGCAAAGCCTACGCATGATGTGGGCGTGCATTTCCACCAAACTCACCCCTCCAAATCTAGCCAACCTCTCACTTTGTGAAACCAATTGTTCCATGGGTGTGCGCTCTCTTGACATGCTCCACCCACACTAGTCGACTTCTTCATTTTCGCATCACGGGAACCCAAGCCAATACTTCGTCGCATCTTCAGTTTCTTTCTTGTTGGCATTTGCAACACTATTTGTTTTTTGGAAACTCCCCTTAACATGCGCTCAAGGAGTGGAATTTCACCAACTTCGTTTGGTTGGCTCACCCAAGGCGTCCAAGTTACTCTTTCGCACATCTGGCCGATTGGGCACTCTTTCTGCCAACGCACATGTCCATCCAACCATATATCTTCGGTGAGGGCACCCATGTCCACCATGGGGCACCCAACTTCATTTTCCTTCGGTTTCTTTAGTGAGGGCACCCATGATCACCATGGGGCACCCACTTTCTCGCATTCTTCAACAACTCTCTGCACATAACTTCTTTCGCAAGTCATGGGTGTGCGAAGTCATATTTGGCACGACAAAATGCCCAAAGACTCCCACTTCATCTATAAAGTGACAGAGTGCCCTCCATCTCGCTTAGTTTGTCCATATCATTGCGTGGAAGGAGAATGCAGGCTCAAGTTCATTCCTGATGTGTTACAGTAGCGGAGATAAAACATACTCTTAAGAAATATCACCAACCCGTGGTAATCCATAGTAAATAAAACTAAGTCTGGAAAGTATATAATGGATCATGTGAAATATGAAAAATATGAAAAATGAAAGAAATATATGGGAAATAAAAGGAAATATGTGAAATTTGGGAAAAGAAAAAATGAAAAATGAAAGAAATGGGAAAATGGGATAATGAAAATGGAAAGAAAAATAAAAAGAAATGGGAAAATAAAGGAAAAGGGAAATGAATGTGAACGTCGAAAGGAATAAGGAAAAATGGCTAAGTGTGGAAAATGGTAAGGGGAATATGAGAGTAATGAGACAATGGGAAAAATGACTTAAGTATAAAATGAGATAATAAATATATGTGAAGGGAAAGGAGAGGAGAGAACATGTCACTTAGAACATTTTTCATATTTATTCTTGCAATACCTCCATTGGACTTCTAGAAAAAAGTATGTGTATCTTGGTCATGGAGACTCGGATTTTGATTCCGTGAAATACGTGGTGAAGTTGATATCGAGGGATATGCAATGAAAATATATTAGTTAAATTTATCCATCTTCTAATATCTTTTTATTATTATTATTCCAGGAGTGAGAACATATAGGTGACCAAATTTTGGTCAACAACTGGCTCCAACTACGAGACAATGACCCCCTATGGGTTGCTGAGAACACCAAAATCTCAAGACCAGTTGCCTTATCCATTGGAATATGGATTCATCTTCAAAATGAACTCTTGTAAATCTTCTTCTTTCATGGAGTTGTCTTCAAACTTCAATATAAATACAACCTTATTATGCAAAACTGAACTGAAGAAAAAAAATATGTACATACATGATCTACCTACCCTAACTTACTTGAAAGAAAGGGGCACATTAGGTGTAGGAAGATTTCCAATGGAGTCGTTCAAGCATTGATCTAATTTGTGGAATGAACTCCAAAATTCTGAGATATGTTGAGACTTGTACCAATGAGTCAGGGGCACTCTCAATATGTACTAGAGAAAACTTATACCAAGTATGGAGAATATTTAATTGTGTTGTTTGGACAACAATGCTCTAGAACCATATTTCAATAAAATCAATTCTTAGCTGCTCAAGAATACTATTGTCTTTGATTGGCTGAGAAGTTTTCAACATAAGAATGTATCCATCGTTTTCCTTATTTCCAACCACTTCCAAGGTTATTGATTCATAAAAAATCTCTCGAAAAGAATCTTATTTATTGTAAAGGTGTTATTGCTCATCATTCTTCTCAAGATTCATTTCTTCCACCAATTCTTCTTGTTGCAAGTGCTCTTGAGATGTTTCATCATCTATTACAAAGTTGAAATCTTCTTGTGTATTTGGTGGAGGCTCCTCAATTTCATTCTCAAATTTGTTATTTGAAATATCTTCATATGGAGTCTATAGGAGGTTGAAATTTTCTTATTGTAATTTAGAATTTTCATCTTCGTCTTCAACAACATGACTTGACTTAAAAATTATGTCCACTCTTTGATTAGATTCTTCTTCAAAATTGGTCATTTTGTTATCTTGCTTCCATATGGGAGAGGGTGCATGGGTGGGAAGAAACATTTAAAGCATCAACAAAAACATATGAATGCACTTTTGGGATGAACTTTTCTACAAATGAATCTTCTAACACATCCCAACTAGTAATAGAGTTAGGCATTAATGAACTATACCATTCAAGAGCATTCCCTCATAGAGTTTGTAAGAATAATATACATGTAACATTGTCTTGGGTGAGGTTGAAATCATAACATGTACCTTTAAAATTAATCAATTGTTGGTCTGCATCTTCTGAAGCATCCCCAAAGAATGTAGAAAAAATTTCAATATAAATATTGGGCATTTGAAAATATACTTCTAGTATATTTAAAGGGGTTTTATGAAATTACATCCTTCTTTGAGTATTTCTCCCTTTTGTTGGGTCTTGTAAACCCATTGATGGGCTTGATGAAGAATATAAAGGAGCATCATGACATGAATGAAATCCTTCATTTTGAGTTTTTCCAGGGATTTCATTCTCTCGAATATTTGGTGCTTCTCGGTTCTTTTTGAAATTATAAAAAGGTGAGACATGCTTAAAATAATTAGCAATTTTTTTTAATCTTCTTTTCGAAACTTTGATCCATGGAGATTTTTGGTTCTTCAATCTGATCTGAAGTAGGGCCTCAAATGTATTTAAAACAAATCGGTTCCCCAATATGGTTGCAAAAATGTTGATGCTTGAATCCGTCGGGACCGAAGCGGAAACCTCACGAGGATATGAATCCTCCTTTGTTTTTAAAGAGGTGGTTCTCCTCTTTGTATAAAATATATATCTTTGAATATCTTGGATTAGGAGAGTGTTGGGCAGCAAACCCTAAATCTATGTTACTTGAGATTATGAAATAAAATGGTTCTTCAACAACCTGAATACAATCTTTATGTGCAGCAAAAGTCTTTTTACAATAAGAAAAGATTGAAGGAGGGCTTCAACATCATAATTAAATTGTGATCAACATCACACACAATCTTATTAATCTTATATAAACGCATCCATATCTTCTTCATAAGAAATAGGAGAGAATAATTTGATCATCTCAAAGAATTTTAACAGAGTACTGCAATTAGTAAGAAACAGAAATTGATAGGTCAACCTCAAATATCTCATACTTAAAACTCAAAGTTACAATATATAATTAATATCAACCCTGAAGCAATTCTTTGTGGAGTATATTCATGAGAAATGTTCTTCATTACCAAAGATTTGACATCCATGTATGTGGATGCAAATACTCCATGATCATACAATAAAAGTTTGTAGAATAATAGAAGAAAATCACTCAACAACTCATGCTTGTGCCTAACTCTGAGATTCAAGCATAAAGCTATGAGGAATGGTGTAGAAGAATAAAAAGAATGAAGAAGATGGAGATTTTTTTCTTTTGATCAAAAGCTTGATTGTGTATCCATGGTTGTACCTTATTATTCCTCTGATCTTCTGCCCTACCCCTCTGACAATATTGATTCTTTGAACCTTTGATGAAGCCTCTCTACTCTTTTTAAGATAAGATTTTCTAACTACTTGAGTAGTTAGGGTTTCTCCCTTCTAGAAATTCTCGTACAAGTTTCTTCTTGAAACATTGCCTTTAATTAATGCCTCATTAATTTCTCATTAATGAACTCAYGTCATTAATATAAGCATATTCCAAATGGGTCTTTTTCCTTCTTTTATAAAAATTTTTAAAATAAACTTTTATTTCGAAATTTTAATTAATTGCTTTTTAAAAGATGAGGACTGTAATTTAATTTTTTGAATAGMATATACAACCTTTCATCCATTTAAACCAAATTATATGTTATCACCATCGTCTTATCTTTCCAACTATATAATTTTTGTCCAAATCCGACTCTCAAATCTCAAGATATGACCTTGTGAAGTTGAGGTGTTGAGCAAATTTATCAACTAGGCATAAAAATGTTACTGAATGATATTTTAATTTTTCAGAAATTTTGGCAACTTTCGTCTCTTAATACATGTTCCATCATCTTCTACATCAAATTACCTTTCCAAGGGTATAATTTTTTCTGCAAATGGAGGTCGGGAGATCAAGATATAGCCTTTGCAAGATCGTGACTCAACCATTGTCGATCAAGTTTGATTGGTAAATGTGGACCCTTTATTTAATTTCAACATCCTTTGTTGAATTTTGAATTCTCTTCATTATTCTTATGCCACATGTACCAAAATAAAAGAGTCTTAGTGGTATATAATGTTAAGTGTAACACACACTTGACAAGGAATAAAGAAAAGAGAAGATTATGGAGCTTGGAGGATTCGACCCTTGGAAAATTGTTGAATATAATAATATTTTTTTATGCCCAGTCAACCACCAATATGCCCAGTCAACAATGATGATTCACCCAACCAAATGTTGCCACATGTCATCACTCGATAGGCTAACGATCTGCCAATAAAAATATGCCATATGTCATCCAAAAAAATCACACCATGTGTCACTTTTTGTATCCTGCTACGTGTCTCCATTAATTAGGTGCCATGTGGAACCATCCATTTAACTACCATGTGGACATATCTCATTGGTTAATAAAGTTCCATGTGTCACTTGGAGATGTTCGTCATAGAACTTAGGATAGGAAAAATATTATTAAAATAATATGGTGAGTTTGTGCGTGAATGCAAAGGTAGGTGAGGAAATCACAACGTGGTAATAAATAGTAAGAAATGAGTGTGAAAAATTCTAAGTGTGGGTGAAGTGGAGAGGAGAGGTAAATAGTAGTAAAAAGAAGTTTTAAAATATTCTAAGTCTTGAGGAAATCATCGTGCGGTAATACATAGTAAAAAATGAGTGTGAAAAGGTGAAGTGTAGGTAAAGTGGAGAGGAGAGGTAAATAGTAGTAAAAAGAAGTTGTAAAATATTCTAAGTCTTGAGAATTGATCGAACGAACTTGCATTTAACATATGAAATAAATATCATCAATCCTCACCAACTCGTCAACCCACGGTAACTCATATATATTTGGGTAAGTGTTGGAGGAGTTACATAGTAAAGAGTAGTAAAAATAGTTGTGTGCATTATGAAGGTGGCAGTAAGTCAAAGTGCATTGTGAGGGTAGCAGAGATAAAACATACTCTTAAGAAATATCACCAACCCAGGGTAAGTGATAGTAAATAAAATTAAGTCTAGAAAGCATATAATGGATCAGGTGAAATATGGAGAGAAATATGGAAAATATGAAAAATGAAAATAAATATATGAGAAATAAAAAAAATTAAGTGAAATTTGGGAAAAGAAAAAAGGGAAAAGGAAAGAAATGGGAAAATGGGATAATGAAAATGGAAAGGAAAATAAAAAGAAATGGGAAAATAAAGGAAAAGGGAAATGAATGTGAATGTGGAAAGGAATAAGGAAAAATGGCGAAGTGTGGAAAATGGTAAGGGGAATATGAGAGTAATGAGACAATGGGAAAAATGGCTTAAGTATAAAATGAGAGAATGAATAGAGGTGAAGGGAAAGGAGAGGAGAGAACATGTCACTTAGAACATTTTTCATATTTCTTCTTGTAATACCTCCATTGGACTTATGGACAGAAGTATGTGTATCTTGTTCATGGAGACTCGGATTTTGATTCTGCAAAATGCGTGGCGAAGTCGATACTGAGGGCTATGCAATGAACATACAATATTTCAAAAATATTCATCTTCTAATATCATTTTTTATTATTATTCTAGGAGAGGGAACATTTAGGTGACCAAATTTTGGTCAACATGTCCAAAGCATCAGAAGCTTGTGACACATGTGGAGGAACAGAAGAGGGGGATTGATGGATGATAACACATGTGGACTAGAAGAAAGAAAATTATTGGAAGATAGTGACATAAGTGGAGGAAGAGGGGGATGAGGAGGATCGGATGTGGATACAGGTTCAAACACATGTGGAGGGGAAACAAGAGGAGGACGTGAATTTCAGACATGTGTGAAGGGGAAACAAGAGGAGGAGGAGAAGGAGGAGTAGCAGGCATGGATGGACAATCAGTAGATGTTGCAGCTGACTCATGTGGAGGAGAATGATCAGGAGGAAGAGAAGGATCATGCATTAGAGTAGAGGATGTGTATGGCTTTGTTGATGAGCTAGATGTAGTGTGATCATGAGCACCATACCTCAACGTATCGATGAGGTTGATCGCACCAAAAAAATGATGCATCAACATCATCATGTGACAAGGAAAACACCTCCATGTAGTAGAGATCACCTCTACTCGTAATATGTCTCCAGGGTGTACAGGTACCACCTTGTGACTAGTCATGACATGGCATGGCTCATCTGCCACCTCTAGCCAGACTATCGAATCTGGCCTACATGGCATGTGTGATCTTTGTACTATTGGATTCTCCTCCTCTACCTAGTCCATCACCTCATCCTCATGTTGGGGAGACACATCCCCAACATATGTTTCAATATCTACAAAATAATAGATAATAATTATAAGACATTTTGAAACAAAATGTTACAATAAATTACATGTGCATTAAATAAAACATAAAAATACACAAATAGATTTATCAAAACATAACAATAATATTACCTCTCTCATATGTTGGCTTCATTGTTGTAAATCAAATGTTTGGACATCCTCGTACTCTACAATATTGAGGACATTATCGTCCTTGCTAGATAATAAATCAATAATTTTCCTTCCCACTGGAGTAATGAGATACTCGAATTGGACCCTCTTGGGCATCAACTTCCCTCATATGTGCATACACGCATCAAACATAGGTCTAGGAGGAAAGTGGGGTATCGTTGGCCAAGTGGCATGAACCCTCTCAAAAAAATAGTGTATACAACTCAGACGTGAATGGGAAGAATCTCATCCCAGAAAAAACAAAGCGACAATGATCTAATGCATGGCAAAAATGTCTCCAAGAATTTTTTTCCCACCTAATCAATTGCGGTTATCGCGATGAACTATATACATAATAAAACATAGGGAAACTAATATGCTTCCCATCAGAGCTATATTGTGACACTGATGACAACATATAACAAAGGCACCTAATGTCCTCTCTCTCAAATGCACCTATCTGCAACTAACCACCTCTAACCTGGAATTTTGAAGTTGAAGTAATATTAGGACTAAAAATATCTACACATATGCCAACCAGGTCTCTCCTACAGCACCAGCCGGTAGTGTAGGGAAATGGGGAAAATACACCCCCCTCCTAGACAACCCATGCATTGATAAAATATACATCAGCCTTTGTGGGATGATACCACATATCCAGACTGACTCTAAACCTGTGTATCCCATGATCCCATCGATGGATCAATTATTGTAACAATGCATAGTTCCCCCTAAAGGATCTTCCCTCCTGATAAAACTTCAGGAGGCTAATGTCCATCAAAAGGTCATTAGTATGATGTGAAATCGGGTGAGGGTAAGACTCCCTATCCCTCTCCTTGGTCTCCCACTCATGCACAAAAGCATATGTCTCGACTAGCCGTCACATTGCCTCCTCCTTCTCTCATCATCAAAATATCTGATTCACATACAAATATTATTAGGCACATATATAAAGATAAAATAAATTAAAATTATAAAAAAAATACATATATAAATGACGTGTATTTAAAAAATCCAAAATTAATTTTTTTTTTGCAAATAAATTTATAAAATACACCGGTGCACCCCCAACAGTTCATACAATGCCCCACGGTCGATGCACTATATCGGAACAACAACATCGTTAATCGGTGTGTCCCATAGGACTATATGCACTGACAAAGTTCCTTTATCAGTAACGGTTCATCTCATTAACAACGATGCACCGCAATGCTAAAATTTATAGCACACAAATCCACAGTGCCCTTTGTTAAACCAAATGCACCAGGCGCCATGTTTACCAAAGCACCAACATGTTTCCTACAGGGGACGTTGTTTTTATGATACTAGTGTGTTTGGTGGACTAATGAACACCACTAAGATAAACTTCGATTTCCCAGTTGAAGCGATGCGATGAGTTATTATTAACGCACCGACACTACCGTGATAATGGAGCACCAACATTTTGTACATCGGTATGTTGTAAAAGATAGAGCATTGGGAACGATGCATCCAATGAGATGCCCCACTATGAAAATTTGAGCAATGTATGTCCCTGTATGTTTCTGTACATAGGACCGGTTCGTTTGATTACAATGGTTCCACCACTACATTAAATTTTGTAAATCGTTATGTAAGTGGTGCCCTTAGTTAAGTGAAGTGTATCAGTGGGTAATGTTAAATGACATCAGTGCAATTTATTCAATGCGTGTATGATTTTTATAAATTATGGTGGCGCGTTTGAAAATTGACATTCTGGGGCATTATGTGTCATGTTCGCACTAGTGTGATTGGGTTCAATTTATGCACCACTAGATTAAATTTACGTACAACATTGAGCTAGAGGTGTGGTTAATTAAGTGAAATGTGTCAGTGTAGG
Source organism: Picea mariana (assembly GCA_032191745.1). NCBI lineage: Eukaryota > Viridiplantae > Streptophyta > Pinopsida > Pinales > Pinaceae > Picea > Picea mariana. The sequence continues at coordinate 352,818 of JASDQU010241111.1, read as the reverse complement.
TAGAAGCCCATTGTGAGATAGTTTTGAGAAGTTCTGAAGGACACACCGCATTGTAAAGGATAGAGCATCAGGAACTAGGCATCCAATGAGATGCCCCGCTATGAAAAATCGGGCAATATATGTCCCAGTGCGTTAGATTACAATGGTTGCACCACTATGTGAAATTTTATAAACCGTTATGTTAGCGATGTCGTTAGTTGAGTGAAGTATAATCGTGTGTAATGTTAAACAACACTAGAGTGATTTATTTGATGCGTATATGTTTTTTATAAGATATGGTGGTGCATTTGAACATTGACAGGCTGGGGCGTTATTTTTTTGGTATGTCTCGGTGTTGTTGGATAGAATTAGTGCACTGCTAGGTTAAATTCTATATATCGTTGAGCTAGCAGTGCGGTTAATGAAGTGAAATGTTCTAGTGCAGGTCGAAGCACATTGTGCCCCAGTTTCGGGGAGTTTCAACGGATGCACCACTTTGTTTCTTATAATTCATCGCAGTGCACTTGACGAAACCCAACCAGTGTGTACATGTACTCGGCACCCCAAGGCCAGTGCTCATTTTGTTTTTAACACAGTATGCATCGTGTCGAGGCGAGCTGAATCGTTTAGGCGCACCGCATAAAATTGAAAAAAATGACAAACTTCAAACTAAATCATAATTTGAATGGATGAAAATGCAAATAGGAAGGTAATAAATAATTTATCTGGTCTCTTTTGTCATGAGGAGGCATGATTGCATCATTGAGATGAAATGAAAATTTGTGGTAATTTCCAAAATATTAAGATGTGTGAAATCCAACAATGAAGTTATCCAAGTCGGTGTAGAGCACCAGAAATGGAGTGTCTTAGGAAAAAGGTCAGCATCGGTGCTTGCTTAAGAATTTGAAAGCATGAGATGCACTATAACAATGAAAATCAGTTTGGTAATTTTTTTTTATTTACCCTAACTCGATGCGCCTTTAGACAAGCAGGTGCACCGGTGGGTGATGTTAAAAGGCATCGATGTGATTTATTTGGTGCATATAATTTAATTATAAAATATGGTGGTTTGTTTAAACATTGACTCTTTAGGGTGTTTTGTTCAAGGTACGCCCCGGGGTGATTTATTAAACGTGGTGCAGTGCTAGGTTAAATTTTATAAATCGTTGAGATAGTGGTGCAGTTACTGAAGTGTAATGCACCATCTTGGTTATAATCTTGTTTAGCGCCAATGTTGGAGAATTCCAAAGGACGCACCATTTTGGTTTTTGGTAATTTATTACAGTGCGCTAACTTGAACGACACTGATGCAAACATATATAGACACATCAACGGAGGTGCTCATAGTGGAGTTATGTTTTGGGTACACCCCAAGGAAATTAATTAAACTTGGTGCACTGCTAAGTTAAACCTTCTAATGTTGGAATAACGGTGTGGTAAATGAAGTGTAATGCATTGGTGGGGATATAAGCCTCGTTTGCACCTGTGTAGAGGACGTCCAAAGGATGCATCGCTTTGTTTTTTGGTAATTTTTTACAGCTAGCTTGAACGACACCAGAGCATATATTGACACATTTTCGATGGTGCTCACTGTGTATTTAACATAGTATGCATCGCTTTGGGGAAAGCAAAATCGTTCAGAGACACAACGTGAAATTTGAAAAAAAAATTGAAAAAATTGCCCAATTTCAAGCTAAATTGTAATTTTGATTGGATGAAAATGTAAATAGGAAGGTAATAAATAGTTTACTTGCTTTGTTCTATCCTGAGGAGGCATGGTTGCACTGTTGAGAGGAATGAAAATCTGTGGTAATTTTCAAAATTTGGAAATGTGTGGAATCCAACAATGGAGCTATCCAAGTAGATCTAGAGCATCGGAAACGAGGCGTCTTAGGATAAAAGGTGAGCATTGGTGTTTTCTTGAGAGTTTTAAAGCACGGGATGCACTATATAATGAAAATCGGTTTGGTAATTTTTTATATTTACCCTACCTTGGTGCGCCTTTCGACGGTTAGGCGCATCGGTGGGTTATGTTCAATGGCACGAGTGCAATTTATTTAATGCATGTAATTTTGTTATAAAGGATGGCGGTGCTACGGGAAAATGGATGCACTTGGACATCATTGTTCATGAAATTTCTAGTGTGTCTATATGTTCATGACACACTGATTAAAAAAACCTTCACAAAATCTTCTCGCCACGTGCCTCCATTATGAACAATGATGGGGCATTTGAACATTTAAGATTTGGTGTGGTCGTTTTTAGATGTGCACTGGTGCATCTATTCCATAAATGTGCAAAAACAAAAAAACCTCCACAAAAACCTTCAATCGCATGCCTCCGCTATTTACAGCGAAGGTAAGAATTTTTCGAGGAGGTTATGTAAAAACCTCTGCTATAATGTGTTCTCCTTGTAGTGCAAATATGCGATTACATAAGTATTGGGTAGCTAAAAACTTCATTAATATCCATAAATATGAAGTTCATGTACATACCATAGCCTTATCACAAGACTAATACAATCCTCTAGCTCTCCAAAATCCTAGCTAGGGAAAACCAAGAAAACCCTAGCTCACACCCAAAGGATCCAAAAAGCATGCCTCACACAAAAAAGTCCTCCAAGGAATGATACATTAACCTTAGCCTTTAATATGCTCTAGGAAGCTCAAGTAAACCTAGAAACTCCGAGAGAGAGAGAGAGAGAGTACAAAAGAAGATACAAGGGAGAGGAGAAATGGTGTACTCCACTTGATTACATCTCTACGAATAAACAAGAATGAATATGTGAGAGAAGAACTCTCTCCTTCCTTTATATATGAGAGGTAAGGGAGGCCAACAATGCATATGTTGGCCTATTCCTATCTCGTCCACAAGCAAGGCTACACTCCAATGGTACATATGTAATATAACTAAAGTATATCACCCATATATATTAACATAGAAATCATTGTGTACTATGTAATCATATAAATCAATATTATATATTTATTATATGTAATTATGATAAGTTGTTACCATTTCCAAGAACATGACTTATCATCCCTACATGTATTTATATGCACTTCATTGTATCTCATATCATGTCAATGGATAATAAATATTAACCATTGACTCTATAGCGTCCCCGAGATTGAGCCCTTTGTAAGTCTGATGTATGAAATGAATTGTAAATATGTGTTATAGGTTGGTGAGCCAAGTTTGTATAAGCCAATGGGCTTATGTGATTGTTAGGCCAGAGAGCCTAAGGGTTGGAGACCAAGGGCATGATTTTGTACCTGTATGTATGGAACACATTAATAAAATATAAACACTGTCGCGTGCAGACCGACCACAATGAATGAGTGATGGGGAACTGAGCTTCCACAGAGTGGGCAAGGAATTAAGGGCTGGAAGGTGGGGAAAAGGGGCTAGTGTTGAGCCTAAGGGCTAAGACTAGGGGTAAAGCCTTGGGAATAATATTTTATTATTTTTCCAAAGAACATGTGCATTTTATGATTTTTATCCTAAGTTCCTGGCAAGGGGAAAACGTGCAAAGGGGATGCATGCTGATGGAACACATGCAGTTCCAAGGGTGACAAGTGTCAACCCTGGTGCATGCAAATAAAATGGCTAAGATGATCCATGAGAGGGGTTCCTCCTCCATTTGACCCTCGACTGCCTGAGGTGAACTGGTCTGACCTCTACAGAGAAACCCTCGTGCATCTTCTGAACCAAAAGGCATGTATCTGTGTTCATTCTAGGATAACAGGTACATCCTCTATCTGAACCATCGAACCTGTGTAACCGTGAGACCATCCTGTCATTGCTAAGCCTGTTGGAAAGCTCGTGTTTGTTTTCCCCATTGGATGTTGTGGCCACGCAGTGCTGGACTGTGTGTGGCTTGTTGGTCGATTTGTACAACATTCTCTCCAGCTGAGAGAGGCAATTGAAGTTGGAAGAATAGGTTGCTTGGCCTGTGAGCGATTCTCTCCAGGTGAGAGAATGCACAGAGGAAGGAGAGAACTCCTGGAAGGAACCCTATAGCTGCCACAGAGCTCAGAGACTTCCGGTTTGGTCTATTGCTATAACCCAAGGAAAGGGAGGTTAGCTGTCGAACGACTGTCTAAGTGACAGAGAAATTGTATACTCCTGGGGTGGAAAAGGCATGTGGGGAAGGAGAGTCTGTGGACAGTGAGCATGAGTGGTTCCTAGGAGAGAATTCCTTCCTTGTGACTGTGTGTTTTCCCTGTAACCTCACCCTAGCCTAGGATTCCCTGCCTTGGGGGTGAAGCTTAGTCCCAGCTCGGGGGTGACCCACTGCTGAGCTAACGAGCAGTGTGGTCTAAGGCTGGGAGGTCCGTGGAAGGCCTGCATTTGGTTGGTGGAACTACCACTGTTTCAAAGATAAGTACCAGATGATGCTTTAATTATGTTTTTGTATCCCTGTGTATTATAATTATCATGTATTCTACTGTGCATTTGGATTAATGCTATTGATTGTTTATTATAGTAGTAAATAATATGTTTACTCTGAGCTTAAATGTATTTCTTGCTTAAATGCATGTGGATTATATAATGCTTGTATGAATTATGTAAAAAGTAGTGTTACAATTTGGTATCAAAGCGATTAAGCCTTGGTAACAAACAAAAAAATTAGCGTTATAATTTGGTATCAGAGCCAAGGTTTCGACATTGAGCCTAGATGGGCCAGTTGAGTGGTCTTTGGATCGAGGGCGTGAGGAGAAATTGTGTCTGGAGGACCAATTCCAGACCCTGGAATGATCCAGAGTGTCAAGGAGTTACTTGACCGTGCCTACACGCTTAGGAGGTATAGCGGTGTTGTGAAACCATAGCCAGTGTGGTCTATGGCCATAGGGAGAGAGGACTCCACACCAGAAGTGATGGAGCCTTAGGATCTGTTCGGGAGGGAAGGTGAACCCTCGTGATTGTCGGATCTGGAAAGTGTGCACAAGATTTAAAAACCCTTTGGAGTTGCACAAGAGCATGGGAATCGCGATACGTAAACTCCCAAAAACCCGAGAAGATCTACGTTGTAGATTAGGAGGAGGGAAGTGAGGGAGGGGAACACCTCCGAAACCCAAAACCCAAAATCCTGAAACGAACTACACCGTAGATCGTAGGAAGGGAGTTGAACGTCGGATCAAGTTGACGAGTAAACCGTAATTTGGGATTTCGGAAAATGAAAGTTTGAGATATGGGATAAAGGGACTCTCGATGCCTGAAACCCCGAAACGCTGAAAAGATCTGCATCGTAGATCTGAGAGGGGACCTAACCGTTGGATTTTTTCTTGGAATGGACATGGGTGCATGGATGTGTACCACGTGCCAGAGAATTGAAAAGACAGGCGAGAGCGGTGGGACCCGAAGACGTCACTGATGGAGACGTGGATCCTCTGGAACGTCCCACGCGCCACTGCGGTTAAGGGAGATAGTTGTGTTGTGGGCCCGGAGAATAAAGTAAATCAGAATTTCAAATTTCGGGGATTGTAGTGACAAGGAGTTGGAAGTCACTGCATAGTGAACCCCTGGGTACCGAAAACCCGAAGTCTCGAAACCCCGAAGTCCCGAAGCCATCGGAGACTGAAGAACTGTAACAGGTTTTAAGGGCGATAGCTGTGTTGTGGGCCTGGAGAGAAAGGAAACTAAAATTTTGGATTTTGGGGATTGTAGCGACAAGAAGTTAGGAGTCACTGCATAGTGAACTCCCGGGTACCAAAAACCTGAAGTCCCGAAAATTGCAGAACCGACAGAGCTCAGAAAACCTTGTGAAGTCAAATGTTTCTCACTCACGTTGGTTTATGATTATTGTGATTTTATTAAAGGTTTAAGGCCTGACAAACTTCGAATTGATTGCACATTGCGTGTGGAGATTTCAACGAGTGTCAGGACACCAATTAATCGACGTCGAGAATAGAAATGGAAAAGGTGTGGATTGCCTCCATTTCAGAAGACGAAAGAGAAGGAAGAGATGTCAACCTGGGAGTTGAAGGATCAAACTCCAATGGGCATGGAAGAGAATTAGACAAGGAAGGGCACATAATGAAAATCATTGAAGGATTGCAAAGAGATGCCCAGGCACGCCGAGCTAATAGCCGAAAGCTCATGAAAGTCAGGGATCGGCAGGGTGAATTCAACTTAAAAATGTTGAAGAGCCTGGAAATAATAGAAAGGAAATTGGAGAAGAGAAGGGACTCAAACAAGACAGAGAGTCGTAGAACCTATGAGAGAAAAAGGAGATCAAGAAGTGTCAAGACCCTTGAGAGGAGAAGAAGATCGAGGAGTAGTAGCAGACATCATTGTCACTCCCAGAAGCATTCCAGTAGGGAGGCACGCAGTAGTTCAAGCTCGTCTCCTACCAGAAAACACAAAAAATATGGAATGGATGAATTGAAAAGAGAGCTGAACAAGATCAAGCCTCTAACGTTCAATGGTGAACATAAGAAGGAGGAAGATGTCAAAACATGGTTGTTGGGCATGAGGAAATATTTCCAACTGCAGAATTATTCTACACATGCAGAAGGAAGAATTGTGATTTATCATCTAAAAGGAAAAGCATCCATGTGGTGGGATCAGTTTGTGCAAGTGCAGCACATCAGAGAGAAAGATATCACTTGGAAGGAGTTTAAGAGGTATTTCGAGAAGAAATACCTGACCAAAAGATACTATGACAGAAAGATGAAGGAGTTCTTCGAACTCAAGCTAGGCAACATGACCATTGATGAGTATGAACGAAGTTTTCTGGAACTACTGAAGTATGTTCCATTCATCAAAGACGAGGCTGTCAAAATTCAGAGGTATCTGAGTTCACTGCCACCTTCTATTGGTGACAAGATTCAATATGATGATCCTAAGACCATGGAAGAAACAATAAGAAGGGTGAAATACTTGTATGAACGACAAAGAGAAAGGCCCATCCTTCGGAAGGCTTGGGATGACCAGAAGAGGTTTAAGAAGGAACAAAGGCAGAAGGGAAACAAGCCTCCCTTTTTCAGGAACAGTCCTTGGGGACAGTCATCTTTTAGAGAGCCCAGGAAAGTTGAAGGGAGTGAGCAGATGCCAAGACCGCCACCTATGGCATGATGGGGCTATAAAGGGAACCATAGGTACAGAGACTTCCCCCACAGAAAAGATAAAGCGAGAACTATCCATACTGTTCAGCAAGCTAAAACAGTGGAGGATATGGGCAACAGAATGCCAAGGATCTACGCAGCCCTAGACAACAAGCAAGTAGAATTTCAAACGCACATGATTGAAGTGGAAGGTATGATTAACAACCGACCACTCATTATTTTAATTGATTCAGGGGCTAACCATAGTTATGTAGATCTTAGAGTGGTGGAAATTTTGTGTTTAATAAGAAGCAAACATGAAAAGTCTTGGCTAGTGCAGTTAGCCACAAAAACCAAAAGGAAGGTCACTGAATTGGTTAAGTCTTGTTCAAAGGACATGAAAGGATTGAGCACTAAGGCTGAATTGAATATTCTGCCTTTAGGCTCTTACGACTACTTAATTGGGATGGACTGGTTGGACCAACACCATGCCCTTCTGGACTGTCGTAATAAGAGGTTTACATGCCTGGACGAAGAGGGAAATCAGGTAACATTCCAAGGAATTCCCAAAGCCATGGCTGTTAGAGAAATCTTATCCATGCAGCTGAAGAAGTGTTACAGGAAAGGTTGTCAATTATTTGCAGCCCATGTGGGAGAAGCATCCAGAGATGCAATCTCGAAGCTGGAAGACCATGAGGTACTCAAAAGGTTCAAGGACATATTTCAGGAGGTACCTGGACTACCTCCGAAGAGGGACATTTATTTTTCTATAAATTTGATACCAGGAGCAGCTCCAATTTCAAAAGCTCCTTATAGAATGAGTAAGCTAGCGCTGAAAGAGTTGCAATTGCATCTTGAAGAGCTTCTAAAGAAGGGGTACATTTTCCCCAGCATGTCACCTTGGGGAGCTCCGGTCCTATTCGTGAAGAAGAAAGATGGGACGTTGAGACTGTGCGTTGATTTCCGACAGTTGAATAAGGTAACTGTCAAGAACCAGTATTCTCTGCCAAGGATCGATGATCTTTTTGATTAGTTGAAGGACGCAAAAAATATTTTCAAAAATAGATCTCAGATCAAGATATCACCAGGTAAGAATAAAGGATGAGGACATCAGCAAGATCGCCTTTAGAACAAGGTACGGTCATTACGATTTCACAGTGGTGTCGTTTGGACTGTCAAACGCACCTATTATTTTCATGTGCTTAATGAATGGTGTATTTAGGGACTATTTAGACACGTTTGTCATAGTCTTCCTGGATGACATCTTGGTGTATTCCAAGTCAGAGGAAGAGCATGAGAAACACCTGAGAATGGTGCTACAAGTGTTAAGAGAACACTAGTTGTATGCCAAGCTGAGAAAATGCTCATTTTATCAAAGGCAGATCCATTACTTGGGACATATTACTTCAGAAGAGGGGATTGTTGTGGATCCTGAAAAGGTTGAGGCCATCCGAGAATGGTCAGCGCCAAGGAATGTGGCAAAAGTTAGATCTTTTATGGGTCTAGCAGGCTACTACAGAAGGTTTATAGTCGGATTCTCAAAGATAGATCACCCTATCACTTCCTTGCAAAGGAAGGAGAAGAAGTTTCAGTGGACTGAAGAGTGTGAGAGCAGTTTCTAGAGATTGAAGCAACTATTAACCAATGCTCCAATCCTGAAGATTGCAAATCCAAATATGGATTTCGTGGTGTGCATAGATGCGTGTAAGGAGGGACTGGGAGGAGTTCTCAGTCAAGAGGGATTTGTAATTTGTTATGAATCCCGAAAGTTGAAAGAGCATGAAAGGAATTATGCCACTCACGATTTAGAGCTGGCAGCAATCGTCCATGCATTGAGGAAATGGAGACATTACCTCATGGGAAGGAGATTCGAATTGAGAACAGACCACAACGGCCTAAAGTATTTATTTGATCAGCCGACTTTAAATTCCAGGCAAACCAGATGGCTAGAGTTTTTATGTGAATATGACTTTGATATCAAGCATATCAAAGGGAAAGAAAATAAGGTGGTTGATGCACTCAGCAGAAAAGTTCACGAATTACATGCTACATCCATTAGCATGTACAGGACTGAGATTAAGGACAGAATTTTGGAAGCTGCAAATGTTGATTTGCAGTACAGAGGTCTAGTAGCAAAGCTACAGCAGTGTGAGAGACCACAGACCCAAGAAAGTTACACCTTAGGAACTGATGGCTTACTTCTGTATAAAAACATAGTGAATGTACCCAATGCCCAAGAATTGAAGCTGGCAATTCTAAAAGAAATGCATAACGTGGCTTATGCTGGACATCCTAGATATTAGAAGACTGTGGCAGCAGTCAAAAGCCATTACTTTTGGCCGGGTCTGAAGAAATAAATCACTGAATACATCACCAGATGTATGGAGTGCCAGAAAGTTAAGGCTGAGCATAGGCACCCAGCAGGGTTGTTGCAGCCTTTACCCATTTCTGAGTGGAAATGGGAAGTGGTGACAATGGATTTTATCACAGGATTGCCCAGAATAAGCAAGCAGCATGATTCAATCATGGTGGTGGTGGACAAGCTTACAAAAGTTGACCATTTTATTCCACTGAAAACCACTCAGAAGGCAACAGATGTTGTTGATATCTTCTTAAAAGAAGTGGCACGCTTGCACGGAATTCCTAAGACAATTGTCTCTGATAGGGACCCGAAATTCACCTTGAATTTCTGGAAAGGACTGTTTAAGGGATTCAGAACGAATCTGAACTTTAATACAACGTATCATCCTGAGTCTGATGGTCAGACAGAAAGGGTGAACAGAGTAATAGAAGACATACTGAGAATGTATGTGATGGATAAATCATCAGGGTGGGAAGACTACCTGCATTTGGTAGAATTCGCCTACAATAATGGGTATCATACATCGTTGAAGATGAGCCCATTCGAAGCATTTTATGGAAGAAAGTGAAACACTCCAGTGAGCTAGGATAATCCAGTTGACAGAGCAGTAGTTGGGCCTAAGGTGCTCAAAGTGATGGAAGACCAAATGATAAGAATTAAACAGAATCTAAAAGCTACCCAGGACAGGCAAAAAAATTACGTTGATAGTAACAGAACCCACAGAGAATTCAAAGTGGGTGACCACATTTTCCTGAAAGTGAAAACTAACAGGAGTTCCCTGAAGTTGGGAAGTTGCGCCAAGTTGACAGCAAGATTTTGTGGGCCATTTGAAATCCTAGAAAGGATTGGGCCAGTTGCATACATGCTTGCATTACCTGCATCTATGACTGTACATAATGTGTTTCATGTTTCACTGCTTAAGAAATATATACCTGATGCTAACCATGTTATCGATTGGAATGTGATTCAAGTGGAACCAGAAGGTGTCCTGCAAGTGCATCATGTGCGCATATTGGACAAGAAAAGCAAACAACTCCAAAATCGAGCTATAGAGCTTGTAAAGGTCCAGTGGACCTGGTACGATCCTGAGCACGCGACATGGGAGCATGCAGATGCTATGCGGGCAGAGTACCCGCATCTTTTTGAAGATTTTGAAAATCTTGCAGAGACAGTGTAAGGTTGCACTGAGGACAGTGTGGAAATAAGGGGAGGGGTATTGTAGTGTCCCCAAGATCGAGCCCTTTGTAAGTCTAATGTATGAAATGAATTGTAAATATGTTTTATAGGCTGGTGAGCCAAGTTTGTATAAGCCAATGAGCTTATGTGATTGTTAGGCCAGAGAGCCTAAGGGTTGGAGGCCAAGGGCCTGATTTTGTACCTGTATGTATGCAGCACATTAATAAAATATAAACACCGCCGCATGTAGACCGACCACGATGAATGAGTGATGGGGGACTGAGCTTCCACAGAGTGGGCAAGGAATTAGGGGTTGGAAGGTGGGGAAAAGGGGCTAAGTGTTTAGCCTAGGGGCTTAAGCCTTGGGAATAATATTTTATTATTATTCCAAAGAACATGTGCATTTTATGTTTTTTATCCTAAATTCTTATCAAGGGGAAAACATGCAAAGGGGATGCATTTTGATGGAACACATGCAGTTCCAAGGGTGACAAGTATCAACCCTGGTGCATGTGAATAAAATAACCAAGATGAGCCATGAGAGGGGTTCCTCCTCCATTCGACCCCTGACTGCCTGAGGTGAACTGGTCTGACCTTTGCAAAGAAACCCTCGTGCATCTTCTGAACCAAAAGGCCTGTATCTATGTTTGTTCTAGGATAACCGGTACATCCTCTGTCTGAACCATTAAACCTGTGTGTGGAATCTTTGTTTCCAAGCCATAACTGCGAGACCATCATGTCATTGCTAAGCCTGTTGGAAATCCCGTGTCTATTTTCCCCATTGGTTGTTGTGGCCACGCAGTGCTGGACTGCGTGTGGCTTGTTGGCCAGTTTGTACAACATTCTCTCCAGGTGAGAGAGGTGATTGAAGTTGGAAGAACAGGTTGCTTGGCCTGTGAGCGATTCTCTCCGGGTGAGAGAGTGTGCAGAGGAAGGAGAGAACTCCTGGAAGAAACCCTGTAGCTGCCACAGAGCTCGGAGACTTCCGGTTCGGTCTGTTGTTGTAACCCAAGGCAAGGGAGGTTAGCAGCCGAAGGACTGTCTAGGTGACAGAGAAGGTGTAAACTCCTGGGGTGGAACAGGCATGTGGGGAAGGAGAGTCTGTGGGCAGTGAGCATGAGTGGTTCCTAGGAGAGAATTCCTTCCTTGTGACTATGTGTTTTCCTTGTAACCTCACCCTAGCCTAGGATTCCCTGCCTTAGGGGTGGAGCTTAGTCCCAGCTTGGGGGTGACCCACTGTTGAGCTGACGAGCAGTGTGGTCTAAGGCTGGGAGGTTCGTGGAAGGCCTGCACTTGGTTGGTGGAACTACCACTGTTTCAAAGTTAAGTACCAGATGATTCTTTAATTATGTTTTTGTATCCTTGTGTATTATAATTATCATGTATTCTGCTGTGCATTTGGATTAATGCTATTGATTGTTTATTATAGCAGTAAATAATATGTTTACTCTGAGCTTAAATGTATTTATTGCTTAAATGCATGTGGATTATATAATGCCTTTATGAGTTATGTAAAAAGTGGCATTACAATTTGGTATCAAAGCGATTAAGCCTTGGTAACAAAAAAAAAGGTAGTGTTACAGATTCCTCATGGAATATATGGATTCATGCCTATTATTATGGATGATGAGGTGAATTGACCAATAGGTTTGCTTCAAGTGGTACCAACCTTTATCCATCTTAACCTCGGATCTATCAACGTCGAGAGGGATCAAATCTCTCAAGGTGCAAACCTCTTTTAAAATGCAAAACTTAAGAAAAAGTTTGCACCTCAAGAGATTTGATCTCTCTCAACAATTAATAAATCTAAAAATAAAATAGATCTAGGCTAATATTATACTATGCATGATACATCATATAATCTATCATCTCTCATATATATATACAAACATATATATTTTTACATATTACGTACTACTATAGAATGCACGCATACCATATATTATAATACATTCATTTGTGTGTATTAAAAAAACAAACCACGCCAACAACAACCATACCAATAATGTTTTAGTCGTATGAGTTTCTTGTGGGGCTTTAGTAATTTTATAATAATATTCAAATTCAAAAAAGATGAAACCTTATAAATTAGGAAGGAATCGGGGTAAAATTTGAGGAAGAAACAAGGGAAAAGTAGTTTCATAAAAGTAATCATGAAATAAATATAATCAAATTTGGCGTAGAATGATGAGATAAATATAATTAAATTTGGTGCAGAATGATGAGATAAATATAATCACATTTGGTGAATAATTATGAACAATTTAATATATGATTATAGTATTGGAAACTTCCCAAGATTTACTTTGATCGTGTATTCATTAACATATTGAACTGCATTGATTAATCAAACAAAATAAAATTATGAATATTCAAATAAGGTTATTATTATATAAGTTTTTGTCCTCTCTTTCTTGATTGTTCATTTATTTTTCTTATCCTTTTATTTTTAAATTTATTATATATTTGGTCTTCTTACACTTCTTATTTACTCCACGTGCACTTCTTCTATTTCCACTTGAGCATAGATTCTTAGAGTCACGATTATAAGTAACTTTCCTTTTTCCTCAGTATAGTATTGCAAATAATTTGTGTTAGGCACATTGATTTTAGTTACAAAAAGAATATTTATATTGTGGGCACTTCAGTCGTGTGCTTAGGAAGATCATACTCTGGTGAAAAATTGTGATTTACTCACGTGGATGTGATCGTATTTCCTTTATTTCCTATTCATTCTTGTATTTTTTTTAAATTAATGTAATGTAATGTGAAAATAACTCCTCCATATTTGACTATAGAGCATTTCTCAGTGCAATTAGAGCAGTTACTTTGTTGGCCTGTGATCAAGTATATTTTTCTATTGTTTTGTTGATCTGTGATCAAATTCATTTTTCTAGTGATATTTCACAAAAAAAAAAAGAAAAAAAAAAGTTCTACAAATAATTTCCAGGTTTATAGCCAAAATCTTTTGTTTTTAAAATTTTGAACATACAATTATAAAGTTAAGTGTTAGAAGTGTTTTTAAATTGCATGTGAAGAAATATAAACCTCTTTACATGGAGAAATTTTTGCACGGAAGATTAAAAATAAAAAAGGAAATACAAATCTCTCTTTAAGTGGAGCATAAGTTGTATCTCTTTAGGTGGAGAAGTTTTTGCATGAAGGAATAAAAAGGAAATATAAACTTAGTAAATACCATGTTATATTGAAGAGAAGCTCAAGTGTGGAGTCTTATCATTTTCCAAAACATAGAACATGTTGCCACACAATTTTGTAGAAGATCAAATTAGGATGGCCAAATCCTCTTATAGTTCAATAATTTTGTTCAACACTTGGAAGATCATATAATCTTGTCTCGTCAACTATCACAGTTTCAAGAACCATGAATAATGAGAAGGTGTTACACACGATGACAAAGACATAAGTCTTTCCATTGCACATGATTTGAAGACAATGCATTTTTAATGGGGGGGGGGACTTGTAATATACCTAGAGTATATTACCCACATATAATAATGTATAAATCATTTTGTACTAAGTAGGCATATGGATATGTAGTTGTAGTTGTAGACAAGTAAAGTATTTTCACCATGTTATTTGCAATTATATTCTTATAATTATGACTATCCATAATAACACAAAACGATGGGTTGTTGAACCAATATTTGGTATGGAATAGGTGCACTCTATTTTAAGGTGTAGACCATTAAAGTAGGTTGGAAATTCAACAATAACATAGGTTGATCCATAGCACTCATCTTGATTTTCTATGCAATGAGATTTTCAAGGAGGTTGTAGATTTAGAGCTTGTTTCTTTTGTGTTGTAAGTTGTCTTAGGGCTAGTTTTTCTATTTGGCCTTTAACATTGCTCATTATAATGAATTTTACAATTTTACAAATTATAATGTTGTTTTTGTAAAGGTCACAAAGTCCTCATATCAACTTATGTTGGAAGTTCTAATTAATTGTAATCAATCCACTTTTATTATTTAAACTCAAAGTCCAAGTTTATTTTAAATAACCTTTATTATTTAAACTCAAAGTCCAAGTTTATTGTAAATATAGTTGTTATAGAGTTTCTTTATACTATAACTTTTTAACATTACACGTGTTTAAGATTTAACATTACATGAATCATGAATACTCGCATCATAGAGGAAATCATTACTTTCCTATCCATAATCACCACCGCCTTACTGATATTGCAAATCTAGACTCTATTTATAAACATCATATTGTGCATTATGTTGCCTCATATCCGTATCAATTCTCTGTCGATAAACATCATATTGTATATTACTAGAACGGTAGCCTAAATCGGCTATCAAATCATTTCTTGGTAGCAAATGTTCCCTTGGTACTTAGTGGTTGAGTTGCACATAAATATCAACCCAACAAATTTATTCTTCGCATGAGAAACTCGATTAGGATTGCTTATGTTTCCAAATCCTATAATAGTGATAGAAATAGCTAGTAGTAGTAGTAATAGTCTATAATACATTAGATAAACAAGTCTTGTGTGGCAATGTATTCTCTGCCAAGTTGAATTGGGAATAAATGCACAGGGACGGGAAAAAGTTGTGGAGGCAGATGGAAACCGCAGCAGAGATGTGGCAATCAAAATGAAGCATAGGTGGTATCCATGCAGTAAATGACACATGGTCTCTAGAGTCGCATTTATTTTTTGAAAGTATATAATATATTTTGCTATGTTGAAAAATTTTGTCTATTTTGTCTCTACATGTGGCAAGACAAAAAAAAGTTATATTCAAATTAAATAAATACAATTTCTTGACATTCAGCATAGTGGAAGATAAAAATTTACGACATAAATATAAAAGGAGATAAAAAACAGTGTAATTTGAAATATATCAAAAAAGTTACATATTCTTGGAAATTTAAATGCATTTGTCATATAGACTGGGATTGGGGCTCCCGCGGACCATAAGCATAGTGGAAGATAAAAATTTACGAGGACATAAATATAAAAGGAGATAAAAATATTTTTATTTGAAATATATCAAAAAATAATGTTGTTTGTTACATATTCCTGGAAATTTAAATGCGTTTGCCATATAGACTAGGATTGGGGCTCCCACGGACGATAAGAGAAATATGTATAAGAAATAGGACTATAGAAATAAGAAGTGGGCGGCAGTAGAGTGGAATGCCTAAAAAGAATAAATTGAAATGTATTAGTCTTTGGCTAGACATTTCTATTTAAAAAAGTGGAATAACTGGGTTGATAAACAAAGCAGGATGTGATCAGTATAGACTTACAGTGATGGTACATATGACCCCTTTTTCTATTTGTTTGTTGATTCTTTTTCATTGATGTCGTCGACGGTTACTGGAATCGTGCAAACTGCATGTTGTCTTTCGTCGGTGATGATGTAAAAATATAGCTCCTAATTGTTTAGCATAGTATTACGCTCTTTCATTAATTTGTCAACCCAAAGCTCAATGTGTGCTTACGAGGCACTTTGTGCAGTTTACACAAAAAAGAGAACTAGCACAATGTAAACTATAGATACGAAAGAGATGAGTCACAATACTCTGATCTTCCAGTCCTAATGTGGTATTTCTGAAGACTAAGTTGTCTGAGATATCATAAACTTAACCTCTGAATGTTCACTTAAACGATATTCATAAGCATTATGATTCTGTAGCAACTGTGCATACTTGTCAAAAAGAAATATTAAGGTCTATGAAATTCAGAAATCATTATCACACTAACATAGCAACTTAACAGTCCCCATCCTTAGCCCTATGAATGATGGGTGAAATATATTAACTCTAATAGTCCTTGACTATCATTATTCAGCAATGTTCATGGGCCATTATGCAGCACATAACCATTCCTCATCATACCATGAAAAATACATAAAATAACAATCCTACATAAATATGATCAGCATGTATAAATCTAATTAGCATATATAAATCTAATCAGCAGCAAAAACTATGAACAGAAAGTAAATGATACAGACTATACCTGTGAGTGGGCCCACGCTCACAGTACTTCTGTACTCACACTTCACTAAACTACCAATTATCATGCACAGCAAAAATTGTATATCAAAAATTATGAAATCCAACACATCAGTCACTCAGATCAGTGCTTAATACGTCTCATACAAAACTGTCTTTTCTCAAGTGAGCACACACACACACACATATATATACAAAATGTTTGGCTAAAAATAAATTTGTACACAGAGCGCCAATTTCCTATATTCTAGGAAAATCGTTAAAATAACTAGATGCCTAATCCATCCACTAGATGCGTTATCCAATGGTTGCTCAATTTTCGAATGCACTTGGTGGATTGTTATACTTGTTCCTTATTTGGATTTCACCATATGCGATGAGGTAAATATGTTGAGCATCTTATTCACTGCTCACGGTTACTCATATGTAGCCTTATGTTGATCTTCTTTGGCGCCCAATCAAAATAACATCAACCTTGCTCACGTGTTAGTTGTCTATTCAAGATGCTACCGTTTTGTTGTAGGTGTTGATATGTATATGAAAAATGGAACGTGGATGTTGTGTTGTCAACTAGACATATATCTTCTTAAAATACCCTCTCTCTTGAGAAATATAATTTATATATATCCATAAAATGCCTTGAAGATATCTTTAAAATGCCCTGCATAAATACACATCTTCGTATCCTTCAAGAGAATGAACCTAGAACCTTGCATTCTAATGCATAGCCCCTATCCCTCCTAAGGGTTGCGCGACCTCCCAGTCAAGATCTCTGATTCCGGAGCCGAAATGGCTATCCTGGTTCCGAGCTGGAACCTTCAACACCAAGTCCACAGGTCCTTATCTGTGTTTTGCCCGTGCAAACCAGCACTAAGCACGATCCCCACTCCATGTGACTACAGGCACGATCAAGGGCTTAGCCCAAAGGGCACGTCGCATTTCACGACTTCAGGGTTTCCAATACAACCACCCCTCGACTCCTCCAAGTCCTGGAATCCCGATGAGGGCTAACGGAGGTTAGCTCCTCCCCTTCCTCTACTCACGTGACCACACACCCATGACCACCGGCTTTACCACAAAGGCGCGTCGTGATTCGTAATGTCAGGACTTTGTGATGCAACGTGTCTGACTTCTCCAAGTCACGAACGCCAAAATCATGAGGACGCAACATCTACGACTCAGGTCTCCCCTTGGCTGACGGATGCGATCACTTCGACGTTTCACATTTCACGACTTCACACTTCACGAATTTCGTTCACTCCTCCTCTCGGTCGTTGAAATCGAATGTACTTCCTCACTGCAGATCAACAGCTCTAAGCCTCCGAAGATCTGATGGTTCTGATCTTGTGCTCGTGAATTGCGACTTCGCGATTCGGGGTTTTGGAAGTCCAGGACCTCTGTCCTCCCAACTCGCGATATATGATATCATGAAATGTACCAACGTTCCATATCTATCTAGGATCAACAGCTCTTATCCCTCTTGAGCTTTGAGAGCTGAAAGGCTCTCGTCGTTATCCTCCTCGTAGCTTCACTTGATCCAACAGCTTGCGGAGTATTAACGTTCCTCCTCAAAATATCTCCATCGTCCATTTAGGTCTTCGAGATTTTTACCTCCTGGACATATGCAATGTTAAAGCTTGCACACTTGTCTCGAATCAAACGGCCACTAATTCTCCACCGTGATCCAATGGTCAATAACACTTTCTAAGTCCCTGAAGGTGTCAACCTTCACTCCTCTTGGGAAATGGGGTTCCTGGACCTCGATAACACTTATCTGAAGTGTTATTCCTCCTGAGCTTTACCTTGTGCAAACATCGATTTCCCACGCACTCCTTGCGTCTGAGGGATCTCGATAACTCAGATCCAAGGGATTTATTACAAAGAAATTCCTCTCGCTTTCTTGGTGTTCCTCCCTGGCTCGATGCACACCTTGCAGAGCTTCAAACTAAGAGAAACAATTGAAACTGAAAAAAACTAACATTCACAGTTCCATTCTCTCCTATTGAGATTCTTTCACTTGTTCATAAAAACAAAATGACAGTAAAATTGCAAACACTGTTCACACACCATGCATTTGGATCAATTTTTCCTCTATTATATTCACAAGTGTCCAAAATGTCTACAAAATACATTCAATTTACAACAACTGGAAACTGAAATCTCCTACTAACTCGCAATTCTCTTATGACTACTTTTCCTCTGTATTTTAGCTCTCTGTCTAGGCGTACCAAACCTCTACTTAACTCAGAGGGATTTTTAGGGTTTCCCCTGCCTACTTATCTACTCTAAAACTGAATCTATTGGATATCTTAGACCAGTCTCAATCCAGAGCCATAGTGGAAACTCTTGCTTTGCTTGTGATTTCCAAAATGTGCCTCAAAGGGTAATTCTGGCACTGGTTCAAGCGTGCCTCAAAAGGTAAATTCTGGCACTGAGTTAAGGTGGATTCAAAATCTGATGCAACTGCCAGCGTTGAAGTTCTGGAAGAACTCCCACGTGTTGAGTGGTCCTGCCTCTGCGTCCTTGCCAACAATGCTCCTGCATCATACTCCCCTTGACAAAAATTCATGGATTCATGTCCATGAGCTCCTGCACTGATTTTCCCTGCTTCTGGATGGAAGCTTCATTTTCCCAACTAGCATATTCTATTAGGTGTCCCTTCCATTTGACCAGATATTCAAAATAGGTTTTTCTTCTAGTCTTCTTGCCAATCCTCTGATCAACAATTTTCTCCATCTGTGGTTTTTCTGCTATAGGAATTTGTTTCTCCCACTGAATCTTTTCTTTATCTTTCGATCCCTCTATGTCATCTTTCTTGTAAGGATATAGGTCTGAAACATTGAATATGGGCAATATGCCCACATCATCTAGCATCACAATCTCATAGGCGTTTGCATCAAACTTCCTCAAGATCTTACATGGTCCTATCTTCTTCATTTTTAACTTGTTATATGTTCCTCTAGGGAACCTTTCCTTTCTGAGATGTGCCAAAACCTTATCCCCTACTTCAAATTGAAGTTCACTGCGATGTTGATCAACTCTATGCTTGTATTTCTGGTTAGAATTCTGCAACTATTCTCTAATCTGGCTATGGATTTTCTGCATTTTAGCAGCAAAATCTTTTTCTCCAGCGCTCCTGATCTCCCCCTGTTCCAAGTATCTCAACTCATATACTCCCCTTGGTTGCATTCCATATAGTATTTGGAATGGGCTCTTTCTAGTGCTCCTATTTGGTGAGTCATTGTATGCAAATTATGCTTGTGGAAGAATCTGATCCCATTGATTATGATGCTCAATGACCAAACTCCTCAATAAATTTCCTAAACTTCTGTTTACCACCTTAGTTTTCCCATTTGTTTGAGGGTGATAAGTTGAGTTGAAGGAAAAATCTTTCCCCGTCTTCTTTCACGACGTCCTCCAAAAGTGACCAACAAATTCCATGTCTATGTCCGAGACAATGCTCCTGGGTAGGCCGTGAAGTCTTACAACTTCCTTGAAAAACATATTTGCAACATGCATTGCATCACTAGTCTTCTGGCATGGGATGAAATGTGTCATCTTTGAAAACCTATCCACCACCACAAATATGGAATCAAATCCCCTTTGCATTCTTGGCAATGCCAGCACAAAATCCATGCTTATTGCATCCCAAGGCCTCTCAGGTATTGGCAATGGTTGATACAATCTAGTGTTTCGTTTCTTCCCCTTTGCATGTTGGCAGATTCTACATTTGTTAACGAAATTTATCACCTTTGTTCTCATACCTGGCCAATAGTATGAACTTCTCAACTGTGCAAACATTTTTTCATGGCCAAAATGTCCAACCAATCCTCCACTATGCTTTTCTTTCAAAAGGTTATCCCTCATTGAGCATTTTGGTATGCATAGTTGATTTCCCTTGAACAGCAATCCCTCTTGAACCATGTACTATGTCCATTGACTTCTATCTCTCAGCACAGGGTTTGTACATGCTTCATATGCTTCCTTAAATTATGTATCATCACAATACATATCCTTAAGGTGTTCAAACCCCAAGGTCTTCACCTGGAATTCTTGCAGAATTAAACATCTCCTACTTAATGCATCAACAACCTTGTTAGCATTCTCGGCAATATGTTTTATGACAAAAGTGAAGTTTTTCATAAATTCAACCCATTTTGCATGCCTCTGAATCAGTTTTTCTTGTCTGGTTATGAATTGTAAAGCTTGGTTATCACTATACAAGACAAATTCTTGCAGAACAAGATAATGTCTCAATTTCTTCAAGGCTTGAATTATGGCATAAAACTCCTTGTCATATGTGGAGTACTTCCTCTTGGTCTCATTCAGCTTCTCACTGAAATATGCATCAGGTCTATTGTCTTGGCTCAAGACTGCTCCAATTGCAACTCCACTTGCATCACATCTCACCTGAAATGTCTTTTCAAAATTCGGCAAGACCAGAATTGGTCGCTCCGTTATTTTCTCCTTTAGTATTTTGAAGCTTTGATCGGTTTCCTCTGTCCACTTAAATGACTTGTGCTTCTTCTTCACTGTATCCATTATTGGTACACAAATTCCACTGAAGTCTCTAATGAACTTCCTATAGAAACTTGTTAATCCATGAAATCTCCTTACCTCAAACATGCTTCTTGGTGACGGCCATTCTCTTATCGCTTTCACCTTCTCTGGATCCATCTTTAATTCATTCGAAGAGATCACAAAACCTAGATAAATGAGTTATGTTTTCATAAAAGAGGACTTCTTCAGATTTATCAGCAGCTTCTCTTGTTGTAGCCTCCTCATCACTAGTGTTAGGTGCCTCAAATGATCCTCTTTAGTCCTGCTAAATACCAGTATATCGTCCAAATATACAACCACGAATTTGCCAATGAAATCTTTCAGGATTTCGTTCATCAGCCTCATAAAAGTGCTCGAGGAATTTGTTCAGCCAAATGGCATAACAAGCCACTCATATAGACCTTCATTTGTCTTAAAGTTTGTCTTCCACTCATCACCTTCTCTCATTCTAATTTGGTGATATCCACTTTTCAAATCTATTTTAGAAAAGAAATTGGCTCCACTTAAACAGTCCATTAAATCATCCATTCTTGGTAAAGGGAATCTATACATGATGGTGATATTGTTAATGGCTCTTGAGTCTGTGCACATTCTCCATCCTCCATCCTTCTTTGGACTCAACACAGTTGGTATTGTGCATGGACTCAAGCTCTCCCTGACGAAACCCTTGTCTAACAACTCTTGGACTTGGTTCTTCACCTCCTCATTCTTTCGAGGTGTTAATCTATATGCTGCTTTGTTCGACAGACTTTATCCTGGTATCAATTCGATATGATGGCTGATACTTCTAATGGGTGGCAATGAGTTTGGCAGTTCATCCACCACTATATGACCAAAATTATCCAGAAACTCCTGAGCTTCTTCAGGAAAACCATCCATCGATGTACTTGTAAGGATAACTCTGGGCTTCCTCACCACAGCAAATCGCATCTCTTGTTCTTCCTTAACTTATTTCAGGAGTTCCTTCCCACTCATGAGAAGTATGTTGGTGTTGGCTTCTTCTTTCGCTCTTTTCTACTCTATTGGAAGTAACATATGTATTCTACCATTCTTCTCCAATGTATATGTATTTTTCCTCCCATCATGAATGACATTTCTGTCAAACTGCCACAATATTCCCAACAGAATATGGAATACGTCCATGGGAATTACATCACATAGGATTTCATCTTTATAACCTCCTATCTTAATTTCAACTAGGCATTGTTTAGTAATCATTACCTGGTGTCCTTTTTGCAACCATGAGACCTTGTATGGCTTTGGGTGTGCAGTTGTCTTCAGCTCCAATTTCTCCACCATCTCTGTGGATACTAGGTTGTCAGTGCTCCCATTGTCAATGATCACCTTGCATACTTTGTCCTTAGTCTTGTAAGTTGTTCTGAAGAGACTGTTTCTCTGAACTAGATTTTCAATTTGTGCCTCTAGTTTTAAGAGAATTTTTCTCAACATCAGGGATGCTCCATCCTCTGCTCCTTCTGTTTCAACATCTCTTCCTTGTGCTTCTGAAGTGTGAGCTTCTCCTCCTTCCTTATTTTTCTTGGGACATTCCCAAGACATGTATCCTATCTTTCCACAGGCATAACATCTTACTCCTCCTCTACCTCTTCCTCTAGAAGAGTTCCTTCCACCATCATGTCTTCCTCAGGAACTTCCTCCTCGTTTCAAGTGATTGTGTGGTTTCTCAACCTCGTCCTTAGACTTGTGCGCTCTGTCATGGGTAACTCCCTTGTTTTCAGTTGGAGCTAGACCCTTACCCCTTCCTCGTTGGTTCTGCTTTCTGGCTAGTTTTTCCTCTGCTTTCAGCGCAAACTAATAAGCATCCTCCATAGTCCTAACTGACATCATGCTAAGCTCATCCTAGATTTTATATCTCAAGCCATTTATATATCTGGCGACTTTTTCTTCATCTCTCTCCCTTTGTCTAGTTATGATGTTCAATCAGTAGAACTCCTTGGTGTACTCCTTAACGGTCATCCCCTTCTGTCTCAGGTTTTGTAGATTCCTGAACAGGTTGATCTGATAGTCCTTGGGTATGAACTTAGCCTTTAGCTTGTCTACCATTCTGTCCCAACTATTTATCCTTTGTTTGCCTTTACTTCTCCTCTCAGCCTGCAGTTCGTCCTACCACAGTGTTGCATGCCCTTTTAGCCTGGTGACTGACTGCTTCACCTTCTTCTCCTCATCGACATCTTCATAGTCGAAATGTTTGTCCATGTTTCTTATCCAATCCAATAGTTCTTCAACATCTAGATTTCCCTCATACATGGGAACCTCTATCTTAGCTCTGCCTCCCAATCTGGCAACTGCTCTCAACAAGCATTCTTCGACAACATCCTCTCCTCCAGCTTCTTCAACCTCAAACTCTTCACTTTCTGCATCATTGATGTCTCCAGCATTAGGTGCTCTTCTCTGCATTGCTTTCATTATTTCCAATATGGCGCAAAGCTCTCGCATCTCCCTCTCTATAGCACGGTTGGCTAAAGGTGCCTCTCCTCATCTCCTTGGTGGCATTGTGTTGACTGTTTGTCACACACAGAGTACAACTTCGAGTTATTTGTCTCCCCCTTTTCTCTTTCTCCTTCACCTGAAGTCTACAGACGAATAACCTGGCTCTGATACCACCTGATGCAGACCCCCTATCCCTCCTAAGGGCTACATGACCTCCCGGTCAGGATCTCTAATTCTAGAGCTAAAATGTCTCTCCTGGTTCTGAGATGGAACCTTCAACACCAAGTCCATAGGTCCTTATCTGTGTTTTGCCCGCGTAAACCAGCACTAGGCACGAGCCCCACTTCACATGACCACAGGCATGATCACGAGATTAGCCCAAAGGGTGCATCATGTTTCGTGACTTTGGGGTTTCCAATGCAACCACCCCTCGACTCCTCCAAGTCTTGGAACCCCGATGAGGGCTAACGGAGGTTAGCTCCTCCCCTTCCTCTACTCGTGTGACCGCACACCCATGACCATCGATTTTATCACAAACACGTGTCATGATTCGCAATGTCGGGACTTTGCGATGCAAGGCGTCTGACTTCTCCAAGTCACGAACACCGAAATCGTGAGGACGCGAGATCTACGGCTTAGGTCTCTCCTTGGCCGATGGCTGTGATCACTTCGGTGTTTTTCATTTTGAGACTTTGCAATTTGGGGTTTTGGAAGTCCAGGACCTTTGTCCTCCCAACTCACGATATTCGATATCACGAAATGGACCAACGGTCCAGATCTATTTGGGATCGATGACTCTTATCCCTCCTAAGCTTTGAGAGATGAAAGGCTCTCACCATTATCCTCCTCATAACTTCACTTGATCCAACGGATTGCGGGGTATCGGTGTTCCTCCTGAAAATATCTCCATCGTTCGTTCAGGTCTTCATGGGTTTTCCCTCCTGGACGTATGCAGCGTTAAATATTGCACACTTGTCTTGAATCAGATGGCCACTAATTATCCACCGTGATCCAACGATCGATAACACTCTTCTTCCTGAGCTTTTAGTCTTTCAAACTTAGAAGACTTTCTAAGTCCCCGAAGGTGTCGACCTTCGCTCCTCTTGCGAAATGTGGTTCCTGGACCTTGATAACACTTATCCGAAGTGTTATTCTTCCTGAGCTTTACCTTGTGCAGACTTCGATTTCCTATGCACTTCTTGCGTTTGAGGGATCTTGATAACTCATATCCAAAGGATTTCTTACAGAGAAATTCCTCTCGTTTTCCTGGCGTTCCTTCCTGGCTCGATGCACACCTTGCAGAGCTTCAAACGAAGAGAAACTGGAAAATACTAACATTCACAGTTCCATTCTCTCCTATTGAGATTCATTCACTTGTTCATAAAAACAGAATGACAATAAAATTGCAAAGATTGTTCACACACCATGCATTTGGATCAATTTTTCCTCTGTTATATTCATAAGTGTCCAAAATTGCTACAAAATGCATTCAATTTACAACAACTGGAAACTGAAATCTCTTGCTAACTCACAATTCTCTTACGACTACTTTTCCTCTATATTGCAGCTCTCTATCTAGGTGTACCAAGCCTCTACTTAACTCAGAGGGATTTTTAGGGTTTCCCCTGCCTACTTATATACTCTAAAACTTAATCTACTGGCTATCTTAGACCAGTTTCAATCCAGAGCCATAGTGGAAACTCTTGCTCTGTTTGTGATTTCCAAAATGTGCCTCAAAGGATAATTCCGGCACTGGTTCAAGTGTGCCTCAAAAGGTAAATTTCAGCATTGAGTTAAGGCGGATTCAAAATCTGTTGCAACTGTCAGCGTTGAAGTTCTAGAAGAACTCCCACGTGTTGAGTGGTCCTGCCTCTGCACACTTGCCAATGATGCTTCTCCATCACATTATATGGCCATAGTTAATGTTATTGAAAACCCCACACATTTAATAATTCAAATATCTTTTAAAATTCATTCTAATTCTAATTTATGAACAGAAATTAAGATGATTATGTGGCAATGGTAATACCTGTGATAAAGGTAGGATTCTATAGGGATAAGTCTGTGGAAAACATAAAAAGGAAGGAAAAAATCATATGTATTTAGGAGATAAGGGACAAAAATGAAGCCGAAGTGGGGTTCATCATCTCTCCCTTGTTGATCTGGTTGTATGTCCTCATGCAACCTATTCTTCCTATGTTATCCCTACATGGACTGCTCCCAGTCAAAAGTTGGGTGCCCAAAATCACATGCATTGTAATACCCAAGGGTCCTCTCCCTCTGTAACCACTGAAGCCTTTCCTCTTCCTCACCCCAAGTAGTAGAGGCTTTATAGAACCTGCTGGGGCACCAAATAATAGGAAAGTGGAACCTCAGCCCTAGCCACTGAATACCATATCTAAGTAAGGAGTTAGCATAGAATGAATCTCGATTGAGTGCCAATCCGAAATATGGATACCCTATGGGGTTCTGCTCCCTTAGATATTTAGGAATAACTTCCCAGATATCATGAGAGATCAATAGTGACTGAACTGAATGTGCTCTAGACACCTGCATGAAGTCTGATATGGAAAATTTATGGTGTTGATGAATGGTGATTACATCTCTCAGATCTTCCCTTAACCTCTGTAGATCATCTTTCATAACATGAGGCAATGGTTACTCATCCCTTACATTTAGGCTTGCCTCAGCCTCCATTCTCCTATATAATTTTGCATCTTTCTTCCATTGAGATAGACCAAGGATGTGAGAGGTGAAAGCCCTTAATTGAACATCTCCAACACGAGGGTTAGGATTCGAGTGGGCATTGTTAGGGAGAATGAAGTTATAAAGATATAATTCACACAACAATTTTTGGTCTTTCATTTCTACAGAGACATAAATACTAACAAAATCATCTAGCTTCTTTATCTCATGAGGTTGTCCTGCTGCCAATTGTTTAAGTTTGAAGGTTGCCCACCGATCATGCAAGAAGAGAGGATAAGACTTAGGTGGCTCTCTACTGTATATGCCTTCAAAGTAAATCTCAGTAGACTAATGTACTAACTTCTTTGTATCCTCTAGTTGTTGTTTGTATTGTTTAATCTTGTCAGTCCATATTTGTTCTTGTTGTAGGTACATGGAAAACCACCTTGCCTTGAGCTTTTCTATGGCTTGTCCATGGGATTCCTTATTGATGATCCTCAAGTCAAAGAGTTCATCCTTATTTCTCCATTGGGGTATATTAGGTTTCAACTACATAAAGGCATAAGTGTTGGTGATGACATCATCCAAGAAGGTGTTAAAAATCTATTGTGCTTCCTCTGCATGAATTTTGGCACAACTTTCCACTCTCTCTTTTGACACCTCTTCCCCTTGTATATTCTCCATTAGATCTGATGCATTGCTTGGGATTTTATGATATCTCAATCTACTTTTGAGCTTCTTCTTATGCAATAAGAGTCTTCAATTTTTCTTAAGCAAGGCTTGGTAGCTAGGTCTGCAGAACTGGAAAGGCCTGGGTTCCACATGCATTCTTCCCTTTTTCTTCTTCTCATCATGTCTCGTATGCCCATGAATGAAGTGTGGATTGGCTAGCATGTCTCGAGACTCCTTTACCATATTGGTCGAAGAAGGGGAGGAATGGGAAATGTCAAATCCCATCCAAGTCTGTTCTGTATCCAAAAGTGGGAGTTCTACCTCTTCAGGCTAGGCTTCAATATCAATCATAACATCATCCTATTCTCTTCCTATTTCTAAGTTTTTAGCAAGTTGTTCATGTGATGCTTCTTGTTCAGACCCTGTATCTTCCTCCTCAACAATGGTTGTGCCTAACATTTTCCGAGAGACTCTTGTAGATATTCTACATTATGTAGTGACCCTCTTGGGCCTCTTCTTAGGTGGTAAGGTCCTCATTTTAGGTTTAGACAACGTTGAGCCCATGAAAGTGCTCCATGAAATCCCTAGTTTGTTTAGCTCCTCACTTATAACCATCATGATGAGACCCTTGTGATATAGAGCAGTTTTGATATTTCATTTCTTTCTCAATAACTCAACCATTTTAGACAAACTTCTGTGTAAAAAGTAGGGCATGTTGAGTGGCTTGTCCCCTCTTAAATGCAACAAAATCCTGATGTGGTAATGGTGGACCAAGTTATACCTTCCCTCAGAGGTAACAAACTTTTGTAGGTGGAATACCACCTCATCCCAGGGAGAGCTTAGTTCTTCCCTGGCTATCCCCTTTCGCAGATCTGTAAGTGGGGATGGTCCTCCTCCTCAGATCTGGAAGTGGGGATGGTGCCTTAAGAAATGGAATCCAACTTTCAGGGGTCACTTTAAAAATTTTATACCAGTTTTCTCCTTACAGTGGTAGCCCTATAACTATGCTCAAGGATTCTTTAGATACAAGGATATTTAATCTTCTCACAGTGGCTTGTCTACCATAAAAAATTTGGGCAAATTATATGGTGAGATCAAGATCAAATCCCTGGAATTTTTCTAAGAACTAGAGCCATCCAGCCTGCCCAAATATCCTCATGATTGTCTCGTTTTTTTTTATACTGTTAATATTATTGGGCTCATTTCTATATGTTGCCCCTTCCATTTTTCAAAGAAGAAGAATCTGTTCAAAAATAAAAATGCTATAGAATGATGAGTGAACTCATGCTTACCTCAAAATCCAGCTATAGCTTGTTGAAGCAGCCTAAGTCGTCCGATTTGTAATTTTTAATTTTTCATTGAACTCTTGGATAGACTCCTCATAAATAGTAGCTTACCCTACCCCTTTCGTTCGTATATGGTCTAGCCTGATTCAGCGAACATCCAACCGATCAACCTTTAATTGTTCTCGTGGTCGGGAGCTAATGATGAACCTGATTCTGCTTGGAAATGACCCTAATTTCACCCTGTGCCTGTTGTTGGCATCCGAGTCTCACCTATGTAGCTGTAAAGTATGCTCTGTATGTTGAGCTAACTCAACTTTATGTTGTATAACCACTGTAATGTAGCTAACCTGACTCTGCAAATATGTTGTATAATCACCGTAATGTAGCTAAAACGACTTTGTAAATATGTTGTATAATCACCGTAATATTCACGTTGTAGCTAACCCAACTCTGCAAATATGTTGTATAATCACCATAATCTTCATGATGTAGCTAACCCGACTCTGAATTCACTTCTAAAAGGGATCCCGATGCTATTATGTGTTTGCTCTTGGGAAATCCCGACTCTGCCCTTCTATGGTGGTTAGGGAGTAAACACTTGAAGGTGCAGGATAATAGGTAAGTTGTCGGGATAAGGAGCGAGTGATCATGGCTATGTGTACTGGCGTGTATTATGATAGGTAATGTTTCATGTGGTACCCTTTGATGCCAAGTGTCTCATTTAAAAAAGGATATGGTATGGGATGGTTTGAAATTACGATTGTGTTCATACGTAGGGAAATAAATCTTCATTTTTCGGAATGATTGTCTCTTGATGGCTATCAAGGTATGATGATGTTTGCTACGTAATGGCCAAAAACTAGAGATGGTCAAAGTATGAATGGTCGGGTATAATAGTCAAGTGTGTGGCTTCCAAGGGATAGTAAATTCGGTGATGTAGTTAGGTAGGGTTATTAGGTGTCATTCGTCACTTATGTCGTTCATTATGTAGCATTCATTATGTAGCATACAAAGATAGGGTTGTATAAGTAGTGGGTAGTCCTTAGGTGCAGTGCTTAGTGAAATATAGAGTTAACAATATTATTACTTTTCCAAATAATCTCCCAAATTCTAATTCATAAAAGAGAAAAAAAATGAGTTTTTAGAAAAAACATGAACCAACTAAATGGAAGATTGTAGGTGCAAGCATTCCACTATTGCCTCATTGACTTATGTTGGTCATGAAACTCCCTTTGTAACCCTGCAAGATCAATGCATTATTTGTAATTTGACCATATCCTTGTAACTTCAAAAAAAATGATATGGCAGAAAGAATATGTAGATTGTGAGCTCATCACCAGACTATTGTTGTTCATAGATTTTTTATTTATTTATTTTCAGTAGATGTTCTTCTTCTTATTTATTTTCTTCTTCTTCTTCTTTTTTTTTTTTAACAAACCTTGTCTGTTGGTGTCTCGTTTTTCAAACAAGAGTTTGTTTCGTTGTTCCCCAAGGGGTTTTCACAACTGGGATTCCTTAACTAGGTGATATTGGCCAGATATTGGTTTTCCAATATCATCAGTTCTGGCAGCGCCTGAGACCAGGTTTTCACTGCCAGATCTTTATTACTTTTTTTTTTTTAGTAACAATGTAAAAATAGGTTATGGAACAATGGGCACAAGTGGTGATGCCAATGTGCCCAATATATTGAGATCATTGTGTTTGACTACTTCCCGAATAAATTCCTCCTTGGTCTTGGGCTTCTGATATAGCCTTAGTCAATGGCCATTTGCCATGAGTGATGTCCTTGTGTCGTCAATGGTACGAATTTTAACAGAGCCATTCTCGTAGACAGTATCTACCTTGTATGGTCCGAGCCATCGGGTGTGGAACTTGCCTTTAAAATCCTTATACTGTGAATCAAATAGGAGGGCCCAATCCCCCACTTTAAATTTATTTTCTTTGATGAATTAATCATGCCATTTAGCTCTTTGTTGTTGAACTAGAGCAGTTTTATGTATTGCAGCTTAGCGAATATCATCAAGCTCATTAATCTACTCAATCCTATGCTATTGGGCTTCTGAGAGATCCAAACCCACTTGTAGTGCAATTCTCAGTGTTTTTATCTCAAACTCGATGGGGAGAACCACACACTTTCCATACACTAATTCATAAGGAGTAAACCTCATGGTGTTACTCCAGGTGGTTTTGTAGGCCCATAGGGCCTCTGGGAGCCCGTCAACCCAATATTTATGATGATGTTGGACTATTTTAGTCAAAAATAACTTCTAACACTCAGTTTGTGACTTCTGCCTGGCCATTTTCATGAGGATGGTATGGATTTGACATCTGGTGCTTAATCTTGAATTGATCAGTGATGGATTGGATGAGTCGTGAAGTAAACTGGGATCCTTGATCAGTGAGGATCTCTCGGGGAACCCCAAAGTAGATGAAGATGTCTTAATATAAGAAGTTATCCAATACATCCTCTCTGGCCTTTGGAAGTGCTTTGGCTTTGACCCATTTGGTCACGTAGTATGTACATACTAGAATGTGCACCTTCTGCTTTGGTGGTGAGTTAATAGGTCCCACGAAATCCATGGCCCACTTCTCAAAGGGTTCTATTTGAAGCTAAGGTTGAAGTGGAATCTCATCTAACTTCACGTCGTCCCACTCTTTGACACTTGTCACAACCCCTGACGTATTGTTTGGTGTCACTAAAGATGGTCGGCCAGTAATATCCCAGGTGTAGTACTTTATTTGCAGTTCTTTTATTTGCGAAGTGGCCTCTGCAAGGTTCATATAGGATTTCATCCATCTCGTCCTCTCGAACCACAACATCAGATAATATGATCATGTTCGGTACAGAAGAGATATCCTTCGATCCAAGAATATGTTGCGCTATGTCGGATAACCCTTTGATGCTCTTTTGGAGAGAAATGTTGCGGGAGTCTACCTGTAGCCAAGTAGTTAGCGACATTTTCAAACCAAGGTGTATTAGTAGATAAAGTAAACAAGTGTTCATCTGGGAAGTTATCTTCCACTGGAATGGATTCTCCTTCGTTGGTGAGTCGAGAGAGGAAGTTAGCAATGACATTTTCCTTCCCTGGTTTATCAATGATTGAAATGTTGAACTCTTGGAGTAAGAGCAACCACCTGGTCACTCTGCCATTGGTAATGGATTTGTTCATAATATAACGAATGGCAGAGTGATCAGTATGTATGAAGACTGAATAACCTTTGATGTAATGACGAAATTTTTTAATAGCATACACGACAGCAAGAAACTCTTTTTCGGTTACGGTATATTTATTTTCAGTAGGGGTAAGATTTTTACTGATGTAGTAGATAACATACAGGCGTTTTTCTTCTTTCTATCCAATAACATCTCCAATGGATGTATCCGAAGCATATGTAGAGATATGGAAAGGTATGGCATAGTTGGGACCCTACAAGATAGGTGTAATGGATAGTCTTTCTTTTAAAGTTTCAAATGTGGTCTGACATTGATCATTCCAGGAAAACTCTGTAGATTTTGTGAGTAATGAAAACAAGGGGGATGTTATCTTTGTAAAGTTTTTGATGAATCTTCCATAATATCCTGCATGTTCTATAAATCTACGGACATATTTCTGGGTTGTGGGTACTGGAAGGTCACGAATGACTTTGATCTTAGCAGGATCTACCTGGATTCCTGTAGGTGATATGTGGTGTCCTAGCATAACCCCCTCAGTACAAAGCGTATGGAATTTCTCATGGCTTAGATAGAGGTTGGTTTCTTGGCACCTGATCAGGACCTTTTCTAAATTTTCTACAACTTATTGAAAGGTATCTCCATACACAGTATAAATTTCCACACAATCGTTGGTCAAGTCTGAGAATATCCCTAAGACGATCAAGTCTGAGAATATCCCTAAGACAGCCCTCTGGAATGTAGCGGGAGCATTTCATGGTCCAAATGGGAGCACTTGGTAAGCATAGGTCCCCCATGGACATGTAAAAGTGGTTTTCTCTTGATCCGTAGGGGTGATCTGTATCTAGTTATATCCACTAAACCCGTCAAGAAAAGAGAAGTACTTTTTCCCTGCCAAGGTATCCAAAACTTGATCAATGAATGGTAATGGGAAGTAATGTTAAGTGGCCTTATTCAGCTCCCTATAGTCAACACAAATATGCCACTTGCCATTCTTCTTTGGCACAATAACCAAGGGTGAAACCCATTTTCTATTGGATATTGGATAAATGAAATTTACGTCAAGGAGCTTCTAGAGCTCCCCCTTGACTATATCCTTCAGAGCAGGGTTCATCCGCCACTGAGGTTGTCAAATAGTCTTGGAATTCCTTAAGATAGATGTGATGGGTACATAGATTAGGGTGGATCCCTTTCATGTCAATATAGTCCCAAGCGAAGGCGGGACTGTGTTTTCTTATTATTTCTATGAGCTACTTTTGTTGAGAAGAATCTAGCTTAGCATTGATATTCAAGGTTTTCCTCGGATAGATTTCAACAGCTAAGCCTTGGTTTCCAGGGGTAGCCTCTATAGGAACCAATTCATCTAGTAATTGTGTTGGTTCAATTGGTGAATAGACTTCCTGGAACTTCTCTCCGAGGATGTGCTCCAGATTTGGGTGGTTGGGTATATGAGGATGTGCTAGATATGTGTAGACCAAATCATCTTCAGGACTTTGTTTAAATTTCTATGCTTGGTCAAGGGTTAATAAAGGTTGTGCGGATTCCTCGTCGTTATCCTTGGCCCAAGGGGAATTCTCTAGGTCAGGGGATGGTTTAGCAGGAGGATAGAGGATTAGCTTTTTAGTTGAGTTTCCAACGGAGATGGTCATATTACTTGATCTACAATCGATATATGCATCTATAGTGACCAACTAGGGTCTCTCCAGAATCAATGGGGATCCCCCTAGGTTGGCCTTCAATTGTAGGACCATAAAGTCGGTTGGGTATTCCCACAAGTCTACAGAAACAATTACATCTTCCATCATCCCCTTGGGTTTTACCATGGATCTATCTGCTAGTTGAAGGACTGTAGGGGTAGGTCAAAGACCAAGCAGCTAAAGTTTCTCCATGGTTTCTTTGGTCATTACATTTATGGCTGCTCCTAAGTCCACCAAAGTGTGTGCAATGGAAATGTTATTAATGTTGAATTTGACTACCAGACTTCCTGGATCCATGTATTTGGCCATAAATACTTTCCCTAGAATTATATCTGCTAACTTCCCAATGACATGAACAGTTTATGGGTCTTTCTTCTTCCTCCATAGTTTCTTTAGGTAGAGTTCTCGAACAACTTTAGCATAGATTGGAACATCCTTGATAGCTTGAAATAGGGTAATTTGTACACATACGTTTTGGAGTTCTCCTAAAAGGTCAAATTTTGGTTGTGTAGGGGACTTTTCTATATTTAGCCTTTTCGGATAAGGTGGTTCTACGAGTAATTCCTACTCATCAGAGTTCTTCTGAGGGGTATTTTGCTTCTCCTTAGAGGTATTGGCATCCTGGTTTTCTGACTCGGGAGGATTCTCCTCATCATCTTGTTCTTGGATGATAGGTGAGGTTTGATCATGAACCACTCTTCCCGATCGTAGATGTATGTTTTGGAATTCCGTAGGAGAAATGATGTATGTTGGAAAGAAGGGTAGTTCAGCGTTGTAGGTGGGTTGAGCTACTTTATTATTTGGGTTTGGTATTGGTTGGGTCGGTAATTGCGTAGGTCTTGGAGGGGGTTGGTTGGATGGTAATTGTAGTTTTTGTTGATGATGAATTGGGGGGTGTGTTTGGGGAGTGGCCTGTTGAAGATTTGGCCCTCTCCAGCCTTGCTGCCAAGGTTGATTTTTCATTTCTGGTTGCCATTGTTTCCAAGGCATGGAATCATACCAATTTTGATGTGGATATTGATATTGAGTATAGTATGGAGGAAATTGGGATTGCTCTTGTGTCATGCATGGCGCCTTGGGTGGCCATGGTCACTTTTGGGCCATAAAACATATTTACTTTGTCTCCCCAGTGGCCCCTTGGTAGTTTTCCTTTAGTTCATGCAAGGAAGGGTAATTCTTAGTATCGTGATTTTGTTCGCAGATACCACATATTTCTATGTTATCCAGAGGACACTCCCTCAGGGGGTGTTTTTTCTACATCTAGAACAAAAGACGGCCAATGCTAGGTCGGCTTCTTCTTTATTTTTCTTTACTTGGAAGGTATCCAACTGGGAACTAAATGAACTAAGGATATCATTTTTAAATTTGTCCAACATGTTTCCTATTTCGGTTCTGGTAACTCCTCCTGACAGCTTTGTGACCCTAGAGACTAGATTGCAGGGGCCTTTCCCAGACTTAGTAATACCTCGTGAATAGCATTTACATAGTTCACAGATATCATTATAGGTCATTTGGGAGATGTACCTGACCCCCATGAGATTTAATGCATCCATACAATCATCCTTGATTCCTCTTAGAAAGATAATATGTAATGTTTCGGGATCAAGTGTGTTTTGCTTGGTCCATTGCAAGTTGTATTGAAACCTCTCTACATAATCTTATGTTAATGTTTATGCCATTATTATAATTCTTTGCATTTCATAAGATAAGAGCATAATAAGAACAAGATCACTGAGAAATACACATCCATAAGAGACACAACATTTATCCTGGGAAACCCTCTAGGGGAAGAAAACCTAGCAAAAACTTCCTTATCATAAATAGCTTATACAATGTTCAAGAGATAACTCAACCAATACAGAAAAGTCCTCCTCAAGAGATGCGCCACCCTTCTTCTCCTCTCACCAACTTGTAATTGCATCTTGCCTCATAAGAGAATGAGCAAGTGAAGTGTGTCTTAGAAGTGAGGCACTAGCCTCTTATTTATATCAATCTGGCACGTGTGAAGAGTCACCATCTGGCAGGGCCGACATCTCACTCTGGGTGGGTAAACCCACCTTTAATTAATTCTGGCCCTTTCATTATAACTGTTGGGGCTGACTTCTTATTCTGCACTTTGTAATTGTTCGATGACCAATCCGCAAAAGGGGATTTGGTCCTTATACAATTACCGACTTGATTAATCCTCAATGGTGATTAATCTAATAACAATAATATTAATAATGACATGATTAATCCTCAATGGGGANTCTCACTCTGGGTGGGTAAACCCACCTTTAATTAATTCTGGCCCTTTCATTATAACTGTTGGGGCCGACTTCTTATTCTGCACTTTGTAATTGTTCGATGACCAATCCGCAAAAGGGGATTTGGTCCTTATACAATTACCGACTTGATTAATCCTCAATGGTGATTAATCTAATAACAATAATATTAATAATGACATGATTAATCCTCAATGGGGATTTAATCCAATAATAATAATAACATGATTAATCCACAATGGGGATTTAATCCAATAACAAAATAATAAGAATTCTCTTCACAATTACATTATTTCAACACTCCCCCTTAACAAGAAGGGCATTCTTCATCAGCATCAGGCGAGAGAGGTCTGCATCATTGGTGGCATCTCAAGGATAGTATTGTCAATATCATATTGAACAATTGTCTAGCACATTTACGAGTCATCGGAAGTTTTCTTCATCAGCTGCATCATCATTCTCAAAAGAATGTTATCATCATCTGCATCAAACATGTATCAATAAAAATGATACCTCATTACAACACTAGGCTGTCACATCACAGTACTACACTAGCTTAACATCACAGCTTAGTGTCAGTCACATCTTGCTTTACGTCTAACAACTAGGTCAGAAGCAAGTAGTATCATCATCTCTCTTTATGTCTAACAACTAGGTCAGAAGCGAGGAATCACAGCGTCATTCTTTACGTCTAACAACTAGGTCAAAAGCATGACTCATCTTGATTTACATCTAACAACAAGGTCAGAAGCAAGGAACATCAACATCTCGCTTTACGTCTAACAACAAGGTCATAAGCGAGGAATCATCGGCATTATGCTTTACGTCTAACAACTAGGTCAGAAGCATAACTCATCTTGCTTTACGTCTAACAACGAGGTCAGAAGCAAGGAACACACGGCGTCATGCTTTACGTCTAACAACGAGGTCAAAAGCATGACTCATCTTGCTTTACATCTAACAACGAGGTCAGAAGCATGACTCATCTTGCTTTATGTCTNCAACATCTCGCTTTACGTCTAACAACGAGGTCAGAAGCGAGGAATCACAACGTCATGCTTTACGTCTAACAACTAGGTCAGAAGCATGACTCATCTTGCTTTATGTCTAACAACTAGGTCAGAAGCAAGGAATCAACGACGTTATGCTTTACGTCTAACAACTAGGTTAGAAGCATAACTCATCTTGCTTTACGTCTAACAACAAGGTCAGAAGCAAGGATCACACAACGTCATGATTTACATCTAGCAACGAGGTCAGAAACATGACTCATCTTGCTTTACGTCTAACATAGAGGTCAGAAGCAAGGATCACACGGCATCATGCTTTACGTCTAACAACGAGGTCAGAAGCATGACTCATCTTGCTTTACGTCTGACAGCGAGGTCAGAAGCAAGGAATACATCTACTCCCCCTTTCAGGGAAGGTCCTTTCAGACAATACCAAGCTTATCTCGAAAGTGTTCAAACTTTACATGAGATAGAGGCTTAGTCATCACATCAGCAACCTGTTCATCCGTGCTAATGTACTAGAGCTTCAAGGCTCCTCTCTGTACCATGTCACGGAT
>JASDQU010241111.1:284292-304179 GCA_032191745.1 Picea mariana | reverse complement strand
CACTCTGGGTGGGTAAACTCACCTTTAATTAATTCTGGCCCTTTCATTATAACTATTAGGGCCGACTTCTTACTCTGCACTTTGTAATTTTCCGATGACCAATCCGCAAAAGGGGATTTGGTCCTTATACAATTACCGACTTGATTAATCTAATAACAATAATATTAATAATGACATGATTAATCCTCAATGGGGATTTAATCCAATAATAATAATAACATGATTAATCCATAATGGGGATTTAATCCAATAATAAAATAATAAGAATGCTCTTCGCAGTTACATTATTTCAACATCTTCGAGGGTTTCTTCCTCCTTCTGTGTCATCCTAAAAATTTCTTCTCATATATCCCTTACCTTGCAGTAATCCTGGTACTTCTGGAGAAATATATGTTTCATTTCATCCCAGGTTCTAATAGAATTTCCTCTGAGTCCCATGAACCAGCGAAGAGATGCTTCTTTCAAGGTGGCAGGAAACAATTTAAGTTTATGGGCATCATAATAATAGTCATAACTTCGGCAAAGGACATCAAATTCAAAGAGGAAGGTGTCAGAGTCCTCGCTAGGCAACCCACAGAAATTTAGTAAAGCAGAGGATGGAATGTTTTTCATTTGAAGTATGCCCTCGAACTCTTGAATAGAAAATTCAAATGTAATTGGTTTCTTTTTCTTCAATATTTCCATTTCTTCTCCCATGTCTAAAAGTCTTTCTCCCCACAAGGATTCTTCAAAGGCAATAGAGTTTTCTGGCTCTTTAATAGGGTTACTATGTCCTTCTGATTCGGATCCTTCAATTCGATGGTCTTGGTTTTTGGGAGATTCATAAGAGGGTGGCTCTATGATTAACCCGGAAGTAGAGTCTATTTCAGGAGGTTCTTCCAGATTGTTAGATGTTATTTTTGAGTAACGATGAGTACTTGGGGTTTTTGTAGGGTCTTTTTTTTCTTCACTTTTATTGGTCTACTTATTGGTGTCACAGGTGGTCCCTACACCACGTCCACGAGGTTTCTTAGTGCCTCGAGTCATGCATCCTGTGATAATTGATAAGGACAATATCCTGGGCAAGGGATATCTTAGGGTAATGGTGAACTCCCTATGGGTTTCCTTTAAGCCTGGTATTTCTCCTACAGTGATCCTAAGGCTAAAGTCCAAATTTCTTAAGTGCCTCCCCGGCAACTGCGCCAAAATGATGAGGTAAAAATATAGCTCCTAAATGTTTAGCATAGTATTGCGCGTTTTCATTAATTTGTCAACCCGAGGCTCAATGTGTGCTTATGATGCACTTTGTGCAGTTTACATAGAAAAGAGAACTAGCACAATGTAAACTGTAGATACGAAAGAGATGAGTCACAATACTATGATATTTTAGTCCTAATGTGGTATTTATGAAGACTAAGTTCTATGAGATATCATAAACTTAACCTCTGAATGTTCACTTAACCAAGATTCATAAGCACTGTGATTATGTAGCAACTGTGCATACTTGTCAAAAAGAAATATTAAGGTCTATGAAATTCAGAAATCATTATCACACTAACATAGAAACTTAACGGTCCTCATCCTTAGCCATGTGAATGATGTTAAAACTATTGTAGTGGTAGGATCTATACATACCCATATTCAATCATGAAGTGTTAGAGTAGACAACAAATCATATTTTAAACGTTGGCTGAAATATATTAACTCTAATAGTCATTGACTGTCATTATTCAGAAATGTTTAGGGGCCATTATGTATCACATAACCATTCCTCAACATACCATGAAAAATACATAAACTAACAATCCTACATAAATCTGATCAGCATGTATAAATCTAATTAGCATATATAAATCTAATCAACAACAACAGCTATGAACAGAAAGTAAATGATACAGAATGTACCTGTGAGTGGGCCCACGCTCACGGTACTTCCATACTCACACTTCACTAAACTACCAACAGAGAATTATCACGCACAGCAGAAATTGTATATCAGAAATTATGAAATCCAACACAACAGTCACCCAGTTCAGTGCTTAATATGTCTCATACAAAATGATCTTTTCTCAACCGAGCACACACATATATATACAAAATTCTTGGCTAAAAATAACTTTGTACACAGAGCACCAATTTCCTATATTCTAGGAAAATCGTTAAAATAACTAGATGCCTAATACATCCACTAGATGTGTTATCCAATGGCTGCTCAATTCTTGGATGCACTTGGTGGACTATTACACTTGTTCCTTGTTTGTATTTCACCATATGAGATGAGGTAAAGGTGATGATCATCTTATTGACTACTCACGGTTACTCATCTGTAGCTTTATGTTGATCTCCTTTAGTGCCCAATCAAAATAACATCAACCCTGATCAAATGCTAGTTGCCCATTCAATATGCTACCGTGTTGTTGTAGGTGTCGATATGTATATGCAAAATGGAACGTGGATGTTTTGTTGTCAACTGGACATATATCTTCTTAAAATACCCTATCTCTTGAGAAATATAATTTATATATCTCCATAAACTGCCTTGAAGATATCTTTAAAATGCCCTGCATAAATACACATCTTCGTATCCTTCAAGAGAATGAACTTGGAACTTTGCATTCTATGGCCAGAGATAATGTTATTGAAAACCACACACATTTTATAATTCAAATATCTTCTAAAACTTATTCTAATTCTAATTTATGAACAGAAATTAAGATGATTATGTGGCAATGGTAATACTTGTGATAAAGGTAGGACTCTATAGGGATAAGCATGTGGAAAACATAAAAAGGAAGGCAAAATCCATATGTATTTAGGAGATAGGGGACAAAAATGATGCCAAAGTGGGGGTTCATCAGTCGGTGACCTGCTTCAATTCCCTTTCGAGCAATTCTTCAATGTAGCTTCTCATTGGGGCGACATTGATCTCATTCCAGATTTTTATGTTGAAAAGTTTATTTTATAATTCCTTGAAGTCGATAGAAATATTACGCAGAGCCTAATCAATTTCCTCATTATGTACCGAATGGTCGACTAGCCATTTGTTGACGTCATCTTGACCATATTCAAGGATGTTGTAAAACTTTTCCAAAGACAACGCCTTAAAAATATCAGCATGTTTATCAAAGGCTTGCTTAGTTAAGGGAAAGGAGTTGATGATTAAGTTGGGGTCTTGGAAGTCGTTGGTCCTTCCGTCTAAGTCTATGTTGGTCAGCTTTGTGAATAATTTATCTTTCTTTGATATGGCTTGTTGACATGACTGGACAATGAGATGCAAGTTCTTCACTTTTTCTTTCCAGCATGTATTTAATAGACCGATCCATTTTTTGGATGGGAGATCTTGTTATCTTCTTCTCGTTTTTGTCATGTTGTTGACAATGGTGCCAAAAGGAAGGACCCTGTCTAAATAGAAATGTTCTTCATCTTTTAAATCCGCCTGTAAATGTTCGAGCAAATTATGTGCCCTCGTTCCAAGGGAAGTCATGGTTTGTGATGTTTCCCATGCCTCAGTAATCAGCTCCATTCTTTTCTTGATATCATTCTCCACATATCCTCTACACGATGTGAGGAGGTTGGAGGATCCTTTTAACTTGGTTGCAGGGGTGGCAGGCATGGCTATTGCCAAAGGATTGGCAATAAATGGCATAGGAATCAAAGCTTATTCCAATTCCTTGACCCGGTCCTTCAGTCTAGCATTCTTGGCCTCAATGCCTCCAATGGAATCATCAAGAGCATCTGTGGTAGCTATGTGAAGTCAACAAATTTAGGACAAACGCATTTTCACAAGGTTAACCTCTGAACGATATTTTCCTTTCTTACTTTTTACATATTTTTTTCCAATAATTAATTTTTTGGACTAGTTGTCAAAAACAGCGCTCTGGAACACGAAGGATTCATCTTCGTCAAAATTTTTGGTATCAGATATGTCCATTGGACGACTATGTTGATCGTGTCTCTGATTTGATCAAGGTAGTGGAATACACTATCTAGATTAGGCTCAAGTTCCATGTTCTCACTCTCGATTTCGGGCTCTTCTGCCTGTCCCACAATTTTTTTTCTCTTCTTGTCCACTGGAAGCTTGTGAGAACTATCAATTTTAGGGTGAGGGGGGACGTTATATCCTCCTCCATTTGAAGAACTATGAGTTTCTTTGTTGTTGTGGTGGGCCGTCGGAGCAATGCTCTGGGATGTCGTACTTTTGGGAGTGTTATCCGTTGATTGAAAACTCTTCTCACCAGGGCCTTTTCCCTGTTTCTTGTACAATTCAATGGTGCTTTGCAGTGTGTCTAGGTCATCGGCATCAGAAACATGAGTGTTGTCATCAATGTCTCTATTTTCGGTCAGGTGTTTTTTGAAAAAATAATTGTCAAAGCCAAGTGTTTGTAAATTTTGTAAAAAGAAATTATTGGGGTCGAACCCTCTTAGGATTTCATCATATCTTAGGTTCAAGTTGCTAAACTGGGTTGCGAATTCATCAATTTTTTTGACATTCCTCAACACGAAGTCCCCGACTTTCCAAGGCAGAGGAATGAACTGTTTTTTTCTCTTCTCTTAGAATAGATGCAACCAGTAGTTGTATTGCCTTGCTACTTCTGTAACAAACATTATGTCCATAATGTGAAATGGAAGGAGAGCAGGTTTTTCCCTGGAGCCAAAAATTCTTATCACAGTGTAATTCTCCATATGTTCAAGTTCCCCCTTCCCGTCCAAAAACCTGGTTGCGTGGTCAGATATGCGGGGAGCATCTTCTCCTAACAACAAAACTTTGAAAATAGACACAAATCCATTAAAAACCTCATAAAAACAGTGGGAGGCCTTGTGCTTCCACAAGGTCTTGTACTAGAACGTTACTAGGTCAAATTCCCAATTGCCCTTCTTGGAGAGAGACAGTTTTGGAAACTGGCAGCAATGTGTTATCACAAAAACTAAGTAGGATGACATATAAAATTTCTTCTCCCTTTTGAAGCTTGACAATTGAGAAAAGATTTCATGGGAAATTAGCTTGCCCCAATAAAAAATGGCTTGTTCCTTGACTGTGCAATACAAAATATAAAGAGCCATCTGGGAAAAAGTGTTGTGGACTCATGTCCCGTTATTCTTGTAAACAACCAGGAAATTTCCCGGAATGGATTTCTAAATGAACTAACCTGCAAGCTTGTGATATCTTCAGGAACTACCATCAGGTCTTCCAAGAACTCGAACAAGAGGTCCAACCCGTTATTATTCTTTCTTAAAAACTTCTTGGAATATTCTCCTTTGAACATCAATGTTGGCTCTGGAAATTTTAACATCTGGGGGAAGACCTGAGGTGACAAAGAAACAGAAGAACGGTCCCGCAGTGGAATAATTCTTTCTTCTGAAATAAATTTATCGATGCACCAAGAGACCAGCTCCTTACAGTCAAAAACTTCAGGGACACAGCCTGCACGAGCAATCCCAGAGGTCCAAATTACTTCATTCTGGGTGGGAGGGGATGAGTAATAAGAATATTCCCTAGACCACTGGAAGTTCTAGTCCTCACACCTAAAGATGTTCATTGTATCTTCACAAAAATTTTGTCAAGTTGATGCCATAGGTTTATGAGAACGTTCGTTTTCTCCAAACAATGGTTGAAATGAACAGTTGGAGGCGATAATATAACTCTCTTCAAATGTTGGTTCAATGCTTATGAATGGGAAAGCTCCTTGAGCCTTTCTCTCATTAATGACAATCTCTATGGGTGTTGCATGATGAGTTGTTAGCAGTAAAGCTTACTTATTTCATATTTAGAAGTGTGAATGTGGCGGGTATGGCAAAGAGAAATTAAGAATTGGAGGTTTCGTGAACGTGCCAACCCAATGACGTGTGAACGACATTTCATGATTTTGAAATCAACACTCAGAAGGGATAATATAACCCTTCGCAAATATTGGTTTAATGCATATTAATAGGAGATCTCCTCGAGCCTTTCGCTCATCAATGACAATCTATATGGTTCCTGCATGATAAGTTGTTAGAATTAAAGGTCACTAATTACATATTTAGAAACAAGATATATATATATATATATAAACATTTTTTTTATTATAGACAAGTGCGAAGGTCACGGAGACGGGGAAGAGCAAGGAAGGAATGAAAAGGTCTAAAAAGTGGTCGGATGGGATTCCAAATAGGGTTACTGGGATACTCAGGAGAGGTGAGTGTCCGACGGTCAATTTTTTTGTATCGGAATTTTTTACTGCAAAACGTGTAAGACAGAAGAGAGCATGATGGGGAAGTTCAGTGATCAACTTGTATATTTGCGGAATTCTGGGAAAGTGGCTAAGTATGGAATAGGGAAATAGTCGGTCAGACTCATTTTCAGAATTGAGGATTGAAGATTCCGTGAACAGACCAACCCGACGATGCGCAAATGACATTCCATGATGTTTGAAATTAACACTCGAAAAGGATAATATAACCATTCGGAAATTTTGGTTTTATGCATATTAATGGGAGATCTTATATATACTTGCTAATTGTTAATTGCAAAGGGAGGGCACAAGAAAAATCGATTAGGAATTGGATATTTCTTGAACCCACCAACCTGACAATCCGCGAAATAAATTCAAAGAAATGGTGAAGTATGGAAAGCGGATGGACGGGCTTCAAAATGGGGTGACAATAGTTCCACGGGAGACGTGAGGACCCGACAGTGAAATTGTATGTCTCGAAATTTTTCAGTGCAAAATGTGTACCATGGAAGAGGGCATGATAGGTAGACTGTAATACGGAAGACGGTATGATGTGAGTTTGGTTGTAAATTTGTATATCGCAGAATTCAGGGTATTGTTTGCAGGTCACGAAACAATAGAAGTGCAATCTAGAGCCTGCCTACCCGGGAATCTGCGGTTGAAGAAGTGGCTGGGTATGGAATGGGGATGCGGTTGATCGGAATCATGATATAAATGAATGAGTGAAAATGTGAACCCGCAAGTCCGCTAACCTGCATAGCTAGACGTTTTCGTAAAAAACAACTAAGTGACGAGAAAGATAAAGTATAGGGAAAAGAGAAATGGGAATTTGGTTAAGTATAGAATACGGGAAAGAAGGGCTAATATATTCACATCTCTAATAGATATTCCATTTCCTGGCAAGATCTTTTCTGCATGTTTCTGGAGAAGTTATATACTTATTTCATATACTTGGGAAGAAGTGTGAAGGTGGTGGGCATAGAAAACAGGGACTAGAAATTGGAAATTGTCTGAACCCACCAACTCGACGATCTGTGAAAGAGATTGCAAGAAATGGTCATGGAAAGCAGTTGAACGGGCTTCAAAATAGGTTGACAAGGGTTCTCGATGAGACATGAGGCCCCAACAGTCAAATTGTATTGATCGGAACTTTTGAGTGCATACTATGTAACACGGAAGAGGGGTTGATGTAGGAGTCCGGAAGTTAATTTGTATATCGCAGAATTCAAGGGGTTGTTTGCAGGTCAAGGAACACTAGAAGTGCACTCCGCATGTCCAGGAATCCTCAAGCAAAAAATATGGGTAAGTATGGAATTGGAGGCGCGAAAGAGATTCCAATAAATGGTGAAATATGGAAAGAGAACACAGGGGCTTCAAAACGAGGTGACAATATTTCCCCAGGAGACATGAGGACCTGAAGATCAAATTGCAAGTCTCAGAACTTTTTTCTGCAAATTGTGTATCACAGAAGAGTGTATGATGTGGGAGTGTAGCAATAAATTTGTATATCGTGGAGGTTCGGGTGTTGTTTGTAGGCCACAGAACAATTGAAGTGCAATATAGAGCTCGCCTGCCTGGGAATCCACGATCTGAAAAGTGCCTAGG
The DNA here is from genome assembly GCA_032191745.1 of Picea mariana. Taxonomy (NCBI): domain Eukaryota; kingdom Viridiplantae; phylum Streptophyta; class Pinopsida; order Pinales; family Pinaceae; genus Picea; species Picea mariana. The sequence continues at coordinate 296,383 of JASDQU010241111.1, read as the reverse complement.
CATCGAATGGCCAGTGGTTGGTCGGAGTTGCGATATAAAAGCACGAGCGCAAATGTGAACCCATAAGTCAGCCAACACATGCATTGAGACATTTTTGGAAAAACAACTAAGTAACGAGAAAGAGAGAGTAGAGGGGAAAAAGAAATGACAATTTGGTCAAGTATAGAAGAGGGAAAAGAAGGTCCAATATATTCAAATCTGCAATAGATATTCCATTTCCTGGCAAGATCTTTTATGTATGTTTTTGGAGAAGTTGTATACATATTGCATATACTTGGAAAGAAATCTGAAGGTAGTGGGCACAGGAAACATCAAGTAGAAATTTGAAATTTCCTGAACTGACGAACTTGATGATCCGCGAAAGAGATTTCAAGAAATGGTCAAGTGTGGAAAGCGGTCAGACAGGCTTCAAAATAGGGTGACGGGTTCTCGATGAGACGTAAACCCCTGACTGTCAAATTGTATATATCGGAACATTTCAGTGCAAAATGTGTAACACAAAAAAGGGGATGGTGTGAGAGTCCAGAAGTAAATATGGATATTGCAGAAGCCAGAGTGTTGTTTGCAGGTCACAGAACAATGGAAAGTGAAATTTAGACAAGGGGGAAGCACTCGATCGAAACACGTGAATCCGCCAACCCACGCAGCAAGACATTTTTAGAAAAAAATGAATAAGTAACCAGAAAGAGAAACTATAGGGGATAAACGAGTGGGAAAATAGAAAGGTGGAGGGAAATTTTCGTAAACGGGAATTGGTTTCAAACAAGCCCCATTGTTGCAAAACCATCATTTTCTAGTAATTGTCAGCAAATGCTTTGTTGAATATTAGATTTTATTGCAACTTGTGGGAGTAAGTGTGTTCTTGATACATTCTTCCATGACTATAACATATTAACTTAAGTATTAAACTTCTTTCAGTATGGGTTGTTAGCATTAAAGCTTAATAATTGCATGTCTAGAAACAAGAATGACGATCTTGCTACAACATTTTGATTTGGTATTGCTATGTTCTATCTGCATTACGAATAAAATTGAGCGTTGGTTTGAAACTGTCTGAAATTCATTTTTGTTTCCATATATCCTGGTGGATTGACATAGTGCATTGTCATATAATTGTTAGATGCTCCATTTTAGAACAAATTACCTAAGAAAATATAATATCGAAGAACTACGAGACTATCGAACCATGCCAATGAGAAGAGGTGTTAAATCCATAAAAGAAGCAGCAACCAAGACTCCAAGGCAAATTTTTTAATAGTAAATCCATTAAAAAAAATAATATTGAGCATTGTATATCTATCCTTAGAAATTGGACCGAGTTCTTTGGGCCAAAACATTGAGTATATTTGCCATAAACACAGGCACAGGATCTGCAACATGCAGGAGCCATCGATATGCTCTTCAACATGCATACAAAATTGATTACCATGCTTTTTTTTTTAGGAAATCCTTGCAGTCTTCTCCTTGGTGGATCAATGTTTTGTGCCTTGATCTCAATATTTTGCAGAATACCTGAGTCAAAAAAGAAATAGGAGATCGGATCCACAGTGGAATAAATCCTTGGCTTGAAGCAAATGAACAACAGTCCTGTGGTAAAATTGATAGTTCTCACAAGCTTCCCATGAGGAAGAAAATGAAAAATGTTGCAAGGAAAACATAATAGCCCTTAACTGAAAGTTAGGACACACCAAGAAACCACCTCCTCACATTCGAAAACTTCAGGGACATAGGTTTCACGTGCAATTCCAGAGGCCCAAATTAGTCCATTATGGGCAGAAGGAGATGACTAGTAGGAATATGCCTTGCACCAGTGGGCGTTCTGGTCCTCATTCCCTAAGATGTTAATTGTATATCCAAAGAACAGGACAGTGGTCCCGCAATTGAATAGTTTTTTGGCTTGAAATATATCTTTGGGAGCATCAACAGATCATTTCCTTACAATGAAAGACTTCCATCCAGAATGGACTAATTTCAACCTCTGGAATTCCTACTTTCGAGCTACAAAGAAGTTATTGCGTTCAGCGTTGGTTTCTTTTCTGAAACCCCTTATTTTGGTGTTGTCAGGACTACCATCTCCGAGTTGGGAAGTGTCGCCCGTTATGGTTGATTTCAATTTGGGCACAGGAGTGGGAACAATCTCTGCATTGCCATCATCCATTGTTGTATCATCGTCCATCTGATCATCTTCTTGTGGCTCGAAATCCATCGCATCAACCTTTGCGCCAGCCATTAATTCAAGTGGGCAAGTTATCTGTGTAGGCAAGGTTGCCTTGGAATTCTTTGGCTTGAAATATATCTCTCGGTGCACCAAGGGACCATATCCTTTTTTTCTTTTGGGCGGAGGGAGATGAGTAGTAAGAATATTCCCGAGAATACTGGAACCTCTGGCCATCATGCCCAAAGGTATTTACTGTATCTAGACAGAACTGTTGTGGAACTACTGCCATAAGTTAACAAGAATTTTTGTTTTCTCCAGACGATGTTTGAAATGATAATCGGGGAGGGATAATATAACCCTCCTCAAATATTGGTTTAATGTGTATCAATGGAAGATCTCCTTGATCATTTCATTGATCAATGACAATATCCAGGGTTCGTGTGTAATGAGTTGTTACCATTAAAGCTTACTAATTGCATATTTAGAAAAAAGTGTGAAGGTGGCGGTGACGACGAAGAGCGATTAAGAATTAGAGATGTTGTAAAGGTGCCAACCATCTGATGCACGAAAGAGATTGCATCATGTTTGAAATGAATACTTGGAAAGGACAACACTCTTCTCCCCAAATATTGGTTTAATTCGTATTAATGAAAAATCTTCTTCGGCCTTCTAGACATTAATGATAATCTTAACGGTTCCTGCACAATGAAATACTAGCATTAAATATTAATAATTGCATATCTAGAAATAAGTAGGAAGGTAGCGGGGATGGCGAAGAGCGACTAAGCATTGTAGATTTCATCCACCCGCCAACCAGTGAAACAGATTCCAAGAAATTCCCAAGTATGGAAAGCAGTCGGGCGGATTTCAAAAATAGGGTCACAAGATATACCTAGGAGATGTGAGGGGCCGATGGTCAAATTATATTTCGGCCATCAATTTCTATATCGCGGAATTGAGGGTGTTGTTTGTATGTAGGGGAACAGTGGAAGCGCAATGTTGAGCAAGCAATTTGTATATTGTGAAACTTCGAGTGTTGTATATAAAAGCAAGAGACATTTGGAAAAAGGACCAAGTAAACAAAAAGCAAAAGAAAATGAGATAAAGGAGATTTTTTTTATAATTTTTAGATCATGGAAGTCTGGGTGTTGTTTGTAGGTAGTGAAACAATGGAAACGCAATGTTGAACCTGCCTATCCGGGAACCCATGATTCAAAAATTTTGTTCAATATGAAACGGGGAAGCGGTCAGTCGGGATGGTGATATAAAAGTAACAATGGAAATCTGAAGACGTGAATCCACCAACTCTGGCACCTAGACATTTTCCGAAAAATGAGTAAGTAACCAGAAAGGGAAAGCAAAGGGAAAAAATAAAGGGGATGCAATTTTCAGAAGCAGGAATTGGTGTAAGAAATCCCCATTGATGGTCTTCAAAGTAACTATGAAGTGCATTAAACATGTGAACAGGTTCTTCAATCAAGGAATAGATACAGCGAGCCATGCTTATAGTTTCCAAGATCTGTTTGTATAAGAGAAGCGTCGAAAAGCTACAAGAAAATTAATTTTGGGATGTTTAAGTAAAGTTATTAAACTGCTAGCTTCACTGCAAGTATAACAATGATGAATTTGAATTTTAATGTCCTCTCGTTGATATGATAGTTCCGTTGGACTTCGCATAGTATATATTCTTTTATTTCAAATTATTCCAGGAGATTAATTTTGCTAAGTTCATCGATCAAGGAAAAGTGCTAAAAATGAGATAAAGGGGAATTTGTTTGTTGATTTGTAGATCGTGGAAGTCTGGGTGTTGTTTGTAGGCGGCGAAACAATGGAAACGCAATGTTGAACCCACCTATTCGGTAACCCCCTATCCGAGAACCCACGATCCAAAAAAAATTTTCAATATGAAACAGGGAAGTGGTCGGTCAGGCTGATGATATAAAAGTAAGTGGAAATTTGAAGACATGAATCTGCCAACTCACACACCTAGACATTTTCCGAAAAATGAGTAAGTAACCAGAAATGGAAAGCAGAGGGAAAAAAGAAAGAGGATGGCAATTTTCAGAAGCGAGAATTGGTGTAAGAAATCCCCATTGATGGTATTAACGGTAACCATGAAGTGCAATAAACATGTGAACAGGTTCTTCAATCAAGGAATAGATACAGCAAGCCATACTTATAGTTTCTAGGATCTGTTTGTATAAGAGAAGTGTCGAAAAGCTACAAGAAAATCAATTTTGGGATGTGTAAGCAAAGTTATTGTACTGTCGGGTTCACCGCAAGTATAATAATGACGAATTTGAATTTTAATGTCCTCTAGTTGATATGATAGTTCCATTAGAATTCGCATAGTATATATTCTTTTATTTCAAATTATTCTAGGAAATTAATTTTGCTAAGTTCATCGATCAAGGAAAAGTGCTAAAATCAAGATAAAAGGGAATTTGTTTGATAATCGGTAGATTGCGGAAGTCTGAGTGTTATTTGCAGGTGGTGAAACAATGGAAACACAATGTTGAACCTACCTATCCGGTAACCCGCCTATCTGAGAACCCGAGATCCAAAAAAATTGTTCAATATGAAACTAGGAAGTGGTCGGTCGGGCTGGTGATATAAAAGTAAGTGGAAATCTAAAGACATGAACCCGCCAACTGTCGCACCTAGAAATTTTTTGAAAAACGAGTAAGTAACCAGAAAGGGAAAGCAGAGGGCAAAAAGAAAGGGGATGGAAATTTTTGGAAGCGGGAATTGGTGTAAGAAAGCCCCATAGATGGTCTTAACAGTAACTATGAAGTTCATTAAACATGTCAATAGGTTCTTCAATCAAGGAATAGATACAGCGAGCCATGCTTATAGTTTCAAGGATCTGCTTGTATAAGAGAAGTGTCGAAAAGCTACAAGAAAATCAATTTTGGGATGTCTAATTAAAGTTATTGTACTGTTAGCTTCACCGCAAGTATAACAACGACGAATTTGAATTTTAATGTCCTCTCATTGATATGATAGTTCCATTGGACTTCGCATAGTATATATTGTTTTATTTCAAATTATTCCAAGAGATTATTTTTTCTGAGTTCATCGTTCAAGGAAAAGTGTTAAAACGAGCCACATAAAACATTTGTGTCACAGAGCTTATATTAAAGGGCAAAGCATGTCCTCTGTAGTCTTTAAGGTCATAGAAAAACTGCGAAGATCCTGAATGTATTATTAATTTTCTAGAACGAAGCATACAACCAAGAACCAAGTAAACACCAAATGTATTGAAAGTTGAGGCAAAAGGTAACGCATGAACACATAAGGCCTCAAGCAAGATCCCACAAGGTACCATAGAGAAGTACGCATCGACCTTTACATCAAACAATTTGATATATAAAAAAAACACATCATGGCATTGGTTTTCTCTTACATCTGGTATATGTTCCCATGAGAAAATAATCAAGGCCATGGGATATGAACAAAATTCTGCCAAACACAAGATAGCACAAAACCAACAGAGCTTCGCCACTATACGCTAGCTATAACCAGACCTCAAAATGGGGAACAAGAAAGTTGTCGATTATTATTTTACCATTAAGCAAGATCACTATGGACATTTTCTTCTGATAGTGCCATGGTCTATCACTACCAGTTTTAACAATGCCAAATTTCCAATATTATTGGAAATTCCTGATGATTCTGCCTAGAGGAGAAAGCTACTTCGACGGTTCAAAGGATGGGCCCGAGTTATTTACAGTTGGATACTTTTTATTGGGTTTGTTGTCATGCTTCCCATTTCTGGACTGAACAATCTTAAGCACGTGCAATCTCTATAGCGAGATCTGAAAATCTCAAGCTCATGTTTCAATCCATCCTGAGTCCTTTTTTTTTCAATTAGGGCATCGATAAAATGTAGATACCATACCATAAATGTATAGTTGGAGACCAATTTTTATTTTATTCCGGCACCCAAAAATAAAATGCAGAAATATTGTCATGGCTATATAGTTGGAAAACAATTGTCCAACATGGGCACCCAAAACAACATGTAGACTCCTCCATCAAAGCCACAGCCAGCCACCGTTTTCTTTTTTTTATTTGCACACTGAAACAAATATGCAAAATTATTACTGGGAAATGCAAAAAAACATCAAAATATCATTTGTAACGAAATGATATTTTGAACAAATAGCGGGAATTTTTTCCACGATACTTGTTTCATTGAGTGATATAATGTAATCACAATCACCACAGTCATATACTGTTTTAGGCAATATATTAAAAATTGTAATGGATATCCCATTACCTGGCAATATCTTTCCTGCATGTTTCTGGACAAGTTGTGTAGGAATAGTCAGTGTGACTGTCATCAGGGCTTCCTTGTTTGTCATGTCAACACGCATAATGGATCTAGTTTTGTTTTCCTTGTCCAAGTATGTACTATAGACAACCAATATGTTTCTTGTAAGGTCTCTTCCGACAGAGCCTTATAAAACATAAATAAATTTAATAAGAGAAGTGTTGCCCTAACATCTTTACAATTCCTTAGTCAGCATATAACAATTCATAACCAGCATATAACCATTCAGCATAATTAAAAATATATGAGCAGATCATAATAAATTACATAACACAACAGAATAACGAAAATACATACCTCTAACTGATGCTACTGTTGTCCCCAACTATGCTTGATGCACTGCCCAAAACCATCTAACCACCCAGCCAGCTAGGAACAGAGCCTCTCCGGCTCCCTAGCTCTAGGATTCTGTAAGGATTCCTGGCCCCCGAGACCAAAACTCCCAGCAACAAGTGACCCATTGTAACAGTCCTACCTCCAACTTCTCCAACCCAAAACCAACAATACAGTTTTCCAATCTCCCAAAAAAAGTATTCCTTCAAAATGTCCCAATACAGTCTCCTAATCTCCAAATAATGCTCCCTCTCCCAAAATTCCCCCTTCTCCCCGAGTGTTTTCCCCCTCATATCCTCCTTTTTCCTTCCCCCCATTCACCGCCTTCTTCCTTTCATTAAGACTCACCCACCTTATCCCTCCATTCAATGCCAACCACCTTATCCCCTTCTCCTTAATGGTTCCATCATTCGATATGTTAAGTTTTCATTTAATAAATTAAAATTTGTTAAACTTAAATTCATTAACCAAATATTTAATGAGTTAATTGATTAATTAATTAATTAATTAAACTTAATATACTTTAAACATTTTTTTAACTATGATAATTAATTATTTAACTAGGGTTGTTGCATACACCCACCCTTCAGGAAACTTTGTCCCGAAGTTAAAGTATTTTAAGATACAAGGGAAAGACACAGGGTTCACATCTTCATATCCAATAACCAATCATTATCAGTAGGTACGCCAAGAAAACTCATACATACTAGTGTACATGTGCAAGAAATGCATGTGTAGCTAGTACATACAAGTCTCGTGCATGTACTAATAACAATAGCTATCACCTCTATAGTAATTTTTGTATGCATCCAATCCATTCAGCAAGACTATTCATTGTATAAAAGATAATAACACAATCAAATGTTTTTGAAATCCCTTAATTACAATTATCTAGATCAACAATGTTATTTAGACAATTGTAGTTTAGTAAAGTAATTATAAATATTCATATATACACATTTTCTTTTCAGAAGGAAAAACAATAAATTCCACCATAAGGCAAATCTCCATACACTCTCAACTATTTCTACTCATCCTTCCTCCATAACTTACTTCCATCTTCCATTCCTATCCTTCCTCTGTTGGACTATCTTGGAGCGTCAACTATATTGACCTAAATCCAAATAGAACCCGTAAACGGAAGTGTCACTATCTTGACCAAGCTTCCCCAGCAGACAACTGACAGTCATCATCACACATATAGGGGAGCGTGAGCTAACACCGTCCTCCCATGACTCCAATTTTTTGAGGATACACGATGGGAAATGCATCCAACCCTCCTAACAGGACTAGGGTCCACACCCTATAATGGAATATATAGTGGCACCGTGTTGCTGGGAGTTTTTTCATCGCTTATTCGGTTTTGGGCAGTTTCACTTCCTGAAATCCTGCACTGGTCCACATATCATAGCAATGTATCCAAACCAATATAATTTCACATACAAATATTCATACCATATTGTTTCTCGGCCAGTGGTCATGACATCTACTTCCATCATCATTATCCCTTAGCTATTTCATAGCCCAATAACCTGCAGATTAGTCTGTAACACAAACTCATACATATCTATGCATTATCATCATGTAATTGCATACAACCATAATTTCAATTCGATATCTGCATACCAACAACTTTAACATCAAATTTTTCAAATTAGAAATAGATCTCATAATATCCCATAATTCAATTAATGACACCCATTCATAAAATTATCATTTACATAATAGATTGCATCATATCCAACATCATTCAAATAGCATTTAAACCTTCATAGAATTCGCATTCACATAGTATATCGCATCATATCCTTCATCATCAATAACACTTAAACATTCATAGAATTTACATTCACATAGTAGATCACATCATATCCATCATCATCAATAACATTTAAATATTCATAAAATTTACATTCTCACAATATATCGCATCATATCCATCATTATTCAAATACGTTTAAACATTCATAAAGGTTCATACATCTTAAAAGTTCAAGTGTATCATTTAATAGTTTCACTGTGAATAGAAAATAAAGGTGTTTAGGCCTCAAGTAATCCTAGTTGTCTAAGTCAAAAGGTGGCTTTACATACACCCAACCTTCGAGAAACATATTCTCAAGGTGGTCAAGAAAGTGAGGGATAATCCCATCGTAATGTCTCGACATCCTCCCAAGTAGCAGATCCTGGACTAAACTTGTCCCACTGGACCTTAATTTGGTCTACCAGACGATTCCTGAGCTCTCGGACTCTACGGTCCAATATGTGTAACGGTTCTACCGTGAGGGTTCCCACGTTCGATACCTGCAATTCCTTCCAATTTAGTTTATGTGATTCATCAGCAACATAATGACGTAGAAGAGATACATGAAAAATGTTATGAGTTTTATGCAAGTGGGGTGGCAGTAAGAGACGATAGGAAACGGGTCCAATTCTCTCTTGGATTTTGAACGGTCCTATAAATCAAGGTGACAACTTTGTCCCCTTCCCGAACTGAATGGTACTCTTATTAGGCATGATACGAATGAAAACCTGATCTCCCACTTTATAACTTCGATCAGTCCTATGTGCATCTGCATAACTTTTATTTCTATCATGTGCTTCCTTTAGTCTCTGCCTAATCTGAATCACCTATTCCTCCATCTCTTGAATCAATTCTAGCCCAACTGTTACTCAGTCTTCTAACCTCTCCCAACTCAATGACGTTCTGCATGGCCTTCCATACAGAGCTTCGTAGGGTGGCATTCCGATGGAGCTATGAAAACTGTTATTGCAGGCGAACTCTACCAAAGGTAGGTACTTCTCCCAATGGTTTTGATTATCCATGACATACATCCTAAGAATGTCTTCCATGACTTGATTTACTCTCTCAGTTTTCCCATCTGTTTGAGGATGATAAGTTGTGCTTAGTTTCAACTGAGTCCCCAACGCTGACTGCAAACTTGTCTAAAACCTAAAAGTGAATCTGGAATCCCTATCTAAAATGATCTTCTTAGGTATCCCATGCAAACGAATGACCTCGCTTACAAACACGCATGCCACATCAGTGACATCATAAGTGTCTCTAACCGAAATAAAATGAGCACTCTTGGTCAACTTATCAACTATCACAAGGATGGAATTGTGTCTATGAGATGTGAGCGGTAACCCCACAACAAAATCCATAGAAATGACTTCCCACTTTGATCAGAATTTGGACCAGGGGTCTAAAATTTGCTCAATTTTAAAAGTTCTCGGAATGCAACGAAAATGGTTCCATTGTGTCCGTCTCATTCTCCTGATTCCGGCGGTATATTTACTTTCGCAAACGGGGTCTGTATGGAGAAGTTATCGCGATCTGTTCGCTGGGCCAAACAGGCAAATTTTGATGCTGACTGGGCAGGCCGTACAGCTGACGTGGCAGGCCGTACAGCTGACGTAGGACTGTACAGTGTTGATGTGGTGATCTATGATTGGCTGACGGTGGGCGAGTTACAATTTGACACGTGGCATCTTCTTAAGCGAATGGAAGGGTGCCACGTGGCCCAATCAGGGGCTGCCACGTGGCACCCCATTCGTTGGTTTGTGAGTTGGTTTAAAAATTTATGGAGGCCGAGGGGTTCGACCCCTGGACCTCCCTCTACTTTACAAAGCCTTTCATACTCCGCATTAACCAATGCGCCACGTATTTGGTGTTATTAAACACATGGGTTCATAATTATTTAAAGTGAAATAATATTGGTATTGGCGCGAGGGTCGGGGCTGGGGCTTAGCCCCAGCCGCCGATCACACGCTCCATTCATATAACCGTGCCATTGTAATGCGCGGGAGTGTGTTTCATTCGACCCATGGTCACGCTCTTAATGCATATGACCGCTTTACTTTTGTTACGCGCGGGAGTTCTTTTAATGGACCGGGTTCTATGCCATATTGACCACCATTATAAATGTTTGGCGCGCGGATTATTGTTGAAATGTAAGCCCCCGGTCACATGACCGCAAGCATGTGACCATATCATTGTTTAAACGGAGCGGGGTTGTGCTAGCCCGTGGTCATGGTTTATATGTCATATGACCATATATTAATATGTGCGTTGTGTTTTATAAACCAACGGTTATAACCATATCCATATGTTTGTGCGCGTGGTTGTTAATGCGCGCGGTGGTGAATTAAACCGTGGATATATTATAGGGTTTCACATATGACTTTGTATATTGCGTGGGATTTTGGAGTTTTGCAAACGGATAACCACACGCCCACCACATGTCGAGTCCGGGTTTAAACAAAGAACGGTGAGCCTTTTTATGCGCGCGGGATGTGGCCACATGGCTCCATGCGCCCAACACCTCCGTCCTCGGGGGCTTGATTTTCGTTAACTGTTTGACGATTTGGCACTAATTGCGGGATGCGCATGGGTGCTGGGTTTTGGAGGTGAAAACGCGCAGAAGCCAGGTTCATTCTTCCACAGGTGCGAAATGGCGAGCCGGTAACAGAGCTTGAAAAAAAGGAAAAATGGCAACAAGCATAACTTGATGAGTTTTTTACCAAATCAGGAGCCGTAAAAGCCCAGATAGGGGTTTTTGGACGTTATGAGTCCATTGGTGATGTTATCACAGGCATTTGAAGAGCCCATTTGCAGGTTTTTCACATTTGAAGCTTGAGGAAGCTCCATGAAGCTTAAATCCCTCATTGTTTGAGGCATTGCTCAGATGAACACTTAACCATTTTCTGAGACTGAATAGTCATTTCTGACTGTTTATTATGCTCTGAACACATTGGGATAGGTTTCAGATCCATTGGAGGACTTCTACAGGTATTTTTTCCTCATTCAAGTTCAGGGAAGCTTGGAGGTCACATGTAGAAGAGTTCATTGTTGGATGAGCCATTGTCCATTTGCNGAGTTTTAACAGTCATTTTTGGGGTTTTTATGTATTCTGAACTCAATGGTACAGTCTGTAAATCCATTGGAGTTGAGCAGCAGCTTGTAATGAGCATTTGACAAACTAATCCCAAAGAGCCAAGTCCATTGAAGGAGGCTCAAGGAGATGTAGCCCAGAGAGGGGTGAACTCCTTTATCATCTTGCTATTGTTGTGAGTTTATTGTGTTATTTGTTGCATTCTATATTGTTGTACATTGGTTTATAACACATATTTCATCATTTAAAAGAACTTTCCTCACACATAAACATTGCAAAGAAGAACCAAGAACTTAACACATAAACCAGTCTTGCATATTTTAACACATGAAGCAAGGTCCTGTTAAGGTTTAATTTAATGAGGTAGAGGGT
>JASDQU010241111.1:228039-282058 GCA_032191745.1 Picea mariana | reverse complement strand
ACATGCATGACCATGAGGTATGTAATGTCAGTTTGTCTTCAAATTCCTCTCAAGAAGAATGCTTTGGTGTTTTTGAGAATCACACTAGAGGAATAGGGTCCAAGTTAATGTTAAAAATGGGCTATGAAGGTAAAGGGTTAGGCAAGCATGCACAAGGCATTGTTGAGCCTATTGTCGTTGAAGAGAGACCTAAATATTGTGGTCTTGGTTATGAAAGAATTAATGAAACAAATTCCAAGGTTGAGGAAACTAATGAAAAAGTTTCAAGCAGAGTTTTTGTTTCAAGTTCACCTCCTCAAGAAGGTTTTCAAGGTGAAAGTTCAAGAACTTTTGATGTAAGTTCAAACTCTTCAGCATGCAAGACTTGTATTCAAGATGAATGCAAATTTGTGAAGCAAAAAGGTTGTGACAGCCAAGAGGACAAGAGCAGATTTGTTAGCCTTCAAAAGAGAGCTTGTGACTCTTCCAATTCACCTCCTCAAAGCGGCGATAAAGGTGAATGTTCAAGGTATAAATCTGCCTATAACTCAGTTGCTTTTGATTATATTAAGCATGATAAATCTGCATGTAACAATGGAAAAAGGCCATGTACATATTGTGGTTTATATAACCATCATGTTTCAAGATGTTGGAAGAGAATGTCCATTTTCAGGAAACTTTCCAAGCAAAGGCAACATGAAAAGAACATGCAAAAGATTTGCAGTCATTGTCAGAAGAGGGGTCATCTCATTGACCAATGTTGGACATTGCATCCAACCTCTCATCCACGGCACAAGAAGCAGTTGGGTGAAAAGATTGACAAGAATGGAAAAGGAGATTCCATCATTGATGTGAGTCAAGGTGATTCACAAGAAGACAACTTTCAGCAGAAGGATTCGCCATTGAGTTGGCTTGGTAAGAAATGGTTAGATTTCTTGAGTAAGTAAGGCTTGCATTCTTTCTGTATAGATGCACATTTCAGCCTTAGCTTTTCACTTTTGTTGAAGTTGACAAGTTGCAGCAGTTTGTCATATTTTGGTAGCTGCAAGTTTGCTTGTGTAGGCATTCATTTTTGAAAGCATACTTATGTTATACCACCTCATTCAAGAACATGTAAAAGAGGGGTATGCTGTCCATTTTGTTACAGCCATATGCACTTTTCATTTTCAGCTCTTTAGTACCCACATGCTTTGGGTTTGAGTACCTATGTTTCTACAGGAAGGAGAGTTGAAGAGCTATGCACATGCATTTGGTTTTGGGAGTGCATAAACAATGAACTTGATGATTGTCATCATGGATGAGTCATGATTGTAGCATGATTGTTTATCATGTCTTTATACTTGTCATTTTGGATGGTTGACATGTTTCATTTGAGTCTCGACTTGTGTCGATATTGCTTGATGACTATGTGTGTCGTTCATAGTTTTCGACTTATGTGTAGTCGATGGTGTTTGTTGTCTTGTAAGTCATTTTTGAGACCTTTGAGATGGAGGATAACACCATGTGCTTTGATGAAGCACAAGATGCGAAAGTTGCTTTAAGAGCAAAAAGACTTTGCTGTCATTATTTTCAGTCTTGTGTCAATTTATTTTCAAGATTGATGGTTTTCATGGCTTGTGACAAGATGTCGCAGGAAAGTTTTGCAGCCATTGGAGAGCGGATTGTTGACGTTAAAAGAGTCCAAAAGAGAGACTTGATTCTCAGTGGGAAGGTTGGCAGACTTTCAAGCACAGAGAGAACATTGGGTCAGCAGCAGCTAGAGAGCAGTGGTTGAGGGACATAGTCAGTTGCAGTGCAAGGCATGTCAAAGTACCCAGGTGATTGTCGAAAAGTCTTTTCAAGTAGAATCAGTTGATAGAAATTGAAAGCAGAAGAGCATTGAAGCTCAGATCGATGATTATAAGCTTTTGTGGGTCCAAAAGCTTTTCAGTGGGAAGGCGTGATCAGAATTTGGACCAGGGGTCTAAAATTTGCTCAATTTTCAAAGTGCTCGGAATGCAACGAAGACGGTGCCATTGCGTCCGTCTCGTTCTCCTGATTCCGGCGGTATATTTACTTTCGCAAACGGAGTCTGTATGGAGAAGTTATCGCGATCTGTTCGCTGGGCCAAATAGGCAAATTTTGATGCTGACTGGGCAGGTCGTACAGCTGACGTAGGACCGTACAGTGTTGACGTGGCGATCTTTGATTGGCTGATGGTGGGTAAGTTACAATTTGACACGTGGCATCTTCTTAAGCGAATGGAAGGGTGCCACGTGGCCCAATCAGGGGCTGCCACGTGGCACCCCATTCGTTGGTTTGTGAGTTGGTTTAAAAATTTATGGAGGCCGAGGGGTTCGACCCCCGGACCTCCCTCTACTTTACAAATATTTTCATACTCCGCATTAACCAATGTGCCATGTATTTGGTGTTATTAAACACATGGGTTCATAATTATTTAAAGTGAAATAATATTGGTATTGGCGCGAGGGTCGGGGCTGGGGCTTAGCCCCAGCCGCCGGTCACACGCTCCATTCATATAACCGTGCCATTGTAATGCGCGGGAGTGTGTTTCATTCGACCCATGGTCACGCTCTTAATGCATATGACTGCTTTACTTTTGTTACGCGCGGGAGTTCTTTTAATGGATCGGGTTCTATGCCATATTGACCACCGTTATAAATGTTTGGCGCACGGATTATTGTTGAAATGTAAACCCCCGGTCACACGACCGCAAGAATGTGACCATATCATTGTTTAAATGGAGCGGGGTTGTGCTAGCCTGTGGTCATGGTTTATATGTCATATGAACATATATTAATATGTGTGTTGTGTTTTATAAACCAACGGTTATAACCATATCCATATGTTTGTGCGCGCGGTTGTTAATGCGCGCGGTGGTGAATTAAACCGTGGATATATTATATGGTTTCACATATGACTTTGTATATTGCAGGGGCTTTTGGAGTTTTGCAAACGGATAACCACACGCCCGCCACATGTCGAGTCTGGGTTTAAACAAAGAACGGTGAGCCTTTTTATGCGCGCGGGATGTGGCCACATGGCTCCATGCGCCCAACACCTCCGTCCATGGGGGCTTGATTTTTGTTAATCGTTCGACGATTTGGCACCAATTGCGGGACGCGCGTGGGTGCTGGGTTTTGGAGGCGAAAACGCGCAAAAGCCAGGTTCATTCTTCCACAGGTGCGAAATGGCGAGCCGGTAACAGAGCTTGAAAAAAAGGAAAAATGGCAGCAAGCATAACTTGATGAGTTTTTTACCAAATCAGGAACCGTAAAAGCCCAGCTAGGGGTTTTTGGACGTTCTCAGTCCATTGGTGATGTTATCATAGGAATTTGAAGAGCCCATTTGTAGTTTTTTCACATTTGAAGCTTGAGGAAGCTCCATGAAGCTTAAAGCCCTCATTGTTTGAGGCATTGCTCAGATGAACACTTAACCATTTTCTGAGACTGAATAGTCATTTCTGACTGTTTATTATGCTCTGAACACATTGGGATAGGTTTCATATCCATTGGAGGACTTCTACAGGTATTTTTGCCTCATTCAAGTTCAGGGAAGCTTGGAGGTCACATGTATAAGAGGTCATTGTTGGATGAGCCATTGTCCATTTGCAGAGTTTTAACAGTCATTTTTGGGGTTTTTATGTATTCTGAACTCAATGGTACAGTCTGTAAATCCATTGGAGTTGAGAAGCATCTTGTAATGAGAATTTGACAAACTAATCCCAAAGAGCCAAGTCCATTGAAGGAGGCTCAAGGAGATGTAGCCCAGAGAGGGGTGAACTCCTTTATCATCTTGCTATTATTGTGAGTTTACTGTGTTATTTGTTGCATTCTATATTGTTGTACATTGGTTTATAACACATATTTCATCATTTAAAATAACTTTCCTCACACATAAACATTGCAAAGAAGAACCAAGAACTTAACACATAAACCAGTCTTGCATATTTTAACACATGAAGCAAGGTCCTATTAAGGTTTAATTTAATGAGGTAGAGGGTGCTTGCATAGCATAACAAGTCAGCCTTCTATTTTCAGATCACACTTGGACATAGGAACATCATGTGGTTGTAGGAGACATGCCGGGTGATGGTGGTTGGCTTTCACTTGTTGACACTCTAGGCACTTGGCGATGAAATGGACTACATCGCGCTTCATGCCTATCTAGAAGAAAATCTTCCTCATGTCTGCGTACATCTTCTTCACACCTAGCTGTGCACAATAAAGTATTTTATGGGCTTCCTTCAATATGATGCTTCGAATATCCCCACTTTCAGGGATGTACATCCTTCCTCGATATCTTAATAGTTCATCTGCTTCCAGACTATATCCTTCATACTTTGGATCTAATTGCCTCCCACTCTGGAGGTTTGGAGTAACCTTTAAATACCAACTGTCTCTGTGGAGTTGCGTCAACACACATTCCCTCAGATTGATTTTTAGGGGTACCAAGGAGAAGACACGTGGCCTCCTACTCAAGGCATCGGCGACCACATTCTCTTTTCCCTTGATATATGAAATACCAAAATCATAGTCACTCATGAACTCACTCCATCGCCTTTGTCTAGCATTCAGATCCCTTTGAGTGAAGAGATGTTTTAAACTTTGATGGTTCATTTTGAGCTCAAAGTTTCGCCCTACTAGATAGTGCCTCCAAAGTTTTAGAGCTAGCATTACTGTTGCCAACTCTAAATCATGAATAGCATAAAGCTCCTCATGTTTCTTCAACTTCCTTGACACATAAGCTATCACTCCTCCATCCTGCATTATCACAGCCCCCAACCCTTGCTTCGAGGCATCCGTGCAGATTGTGAAGTCCTTTTCCATATCCAGCACTCGTAGAATTGGCACACTAGTTAGTAACCTCTTAAGCTTGATGAATGCACTATCACATTCTTCTATCCATTCATACCTGAACCCCTTGCATTGCAAAGTGGTGATGGGTTTCGCTATTTTAGATAACCCTTCCACAAATCTGTGATAGTAACCTACTAGCCCCATGAAGCTTCTTACCTCATGAGCATATTTCAACACTGGCCATTCCATAATCGCCTTTACCTTTTCTTGGTCCACAAAGATTCCTTCGCCGAAAATGATATGACCTAAATAGTGGATTTCTTTCTGGAAGAAGGAACACTTCAACAAATTCCCATACAATTGTTCTCTCTAAGGCAAGACAACACCACTCGTAAGTGTTCCTCATGTTCTCTTTCGTTCTTGGAATAGATGAGGATATCATCTAAAAAGACTTGTACAAAGCGGTCTAAGTACTTTCGGAATACACCATTCATAAGGCTCATGAATATTGCTGGCACATTGGTCAATCCGAAAGGTACTATGACAAACTCGTAATTCCCAAATTGAGTTCGAAAGGCATTTTTAGGAATATCACCTTCCTTAATCCTTAACTGGTGATACCCTGATCGCAAATCAATTTTTGAGAATACCGCTGCTCCTTTCATCTGGTCGAAGAGATCATCTATTTGTGGCATTGGGTACCTATTTTTCACTGTAGCATGGTTCAAGTCCCTGTAATCTATGCACAGTCGTAAGGAGCCATCCTTATTTTTCACAAAAATCATTGGTGCACCTCAAGGTGAGACACTAGGCCTTATTAGCCCTAAGTCGAGTAGCTCTTTCAACTGCATCTGCAACTCACAAAGTTATGGCGCTGTCATCCTATATAGAGTCTTGGAAATTGGTTCTGCACCAGGTTTTAACTCAATAGTAAAATCAAGCTCCCTCTCAGGAGGTAACCTTGGTAACTCGTCCGAAAAAACATATTTAAATTCTGACAATACTGGGTACTGATCCAAGGAGGGTCCTTTCCTTTCACTCATTGCTTCCACCACATAAATTCAACACCCTTGCCTCATGCACCGTTTAACCTTCATAGTTGAAATAAAGCATAGAAACACCTTTCTCCATACACCGTGGATCTCTACTAGCCTTCTCTCATCGTCAACACAAAGCACCCTTTTTGCAAAACAATCTACCATAGTTCGATGGGCTTCAAACCAATCCATTCCAATGATTAGGTCATACGCCCCGAGAGCTGTGACATATACTTTCAACCTAGTAGTACACACCCCCAGGTCTACTAGACAATTATCAACGCTAGGTCCTACCGCTTGTTTTCCCCCCGAAGCCTTCTTGAATTGTTTAAAGTCATCGTACTCATAGGCTACCAACCCACTCTTTTCTAATGCAAATGGTGAAATGAAACTATCTATAGCACCATAATCAAATAAAATTTTAACATTGATATGATTTAGCATACCTGACGATTCCACCACCGTGGATTGATGTTCTACCTGGTGATTATTAACTGCTGCATAAATCTGGTGGCTACCACTTGCTCTTCTCATCGAGGCCTTTCCTTCTCTATGCACAAATCCTGATTATAACTCTAGGAATTCACACTGGTAATGGGGTCCTCCACATCCCCAACATGTAACCCGAGATTGAACTTGCGTACTTCTCTATGATGGTCTCTGAAATGAGTTCCTTCCCCTGGAATCCCTGCCCCTACTTGCTTCTCCCTGAGATGGTCGTGGACCTACCTGCGTCGTTGGTGATGAACCGGATGTTGCAGCTGCTGCCATTGAAATACCTATGGCGAATGTCCTTGGTGCGACTTTATTACCATATGGAGGTGTCCTGGAGCTTCCTCCCCTGGAGAATGTCCTAGGGGCCTTCCCCACGAATCCAGGATGATGCAGAAAGGTCAACCTCATACCTCCATTTAAGTTCATGTGTTCCTCAGCATAACGTGCATTTTCAACTACTTTCGCTACTGAAGATGGTTTCCACATCTGCACCATGGCCCTTATCTTAGGGTTTAACCCATAGACAAAGCATTATGCCTATCATTGATCATTATCCATGTATGAAACATATTTGACCAATTCCATAAACCCGATCTCGTATTCTTCTACGGTCCTGTTTCCCTATACTAGAGCATAAAACGCTCCCACCTGTTGTTCCTCGTAGTAAGCTGGTAGATATTTCCTTCAGAACCTCTCCTCAAAAAGTTCCCAAGAGACGGTGTCTGGGGTAAGGTGCAACTACCTCTCCAGGTTGCCCCACTAGTTCAAGGCACTATCTCTCAACTGAAAAATTGTTATTTTCGCCTTCGACATGGACGCATAGTCTCTTAAGGTGAAACACCTTGTCATGCCTTCCAACCATGCCTCTGCACGTTCACTGGCATGACCCCCGACAAACTCTGGAAGTTTGATCTTCTGCAATTCTCTAGCGATGTCTTCGGCTGGAGGCCCTCCCCCTGAATCCCCCGATGCTTTAGGATTACCCATTCCTGATAGTGGGGGCTCCACTTTGGTCCCTGTTGGCTAACGCCCATTTAACATCTCATTTATGGCCTCCAAAGAGGGCAGTATGAGAGCTAATTCAGGCGATGGTGCTGGCGGTGTTGGCGGTCTCTGCGTCGATGCCCCTCTGCCTTGATTTCCTCTCATCCTAATATTCCTGTATACTTGAATCTGCATCAACCAAAGTTTGTCAAGGTGAGTCTAGGACATTTCACATTTGCGCAACTTAAACTAGAAAATAGGGTTAAGCGTAAGTTTTTTTTAGTTGTCTGTAAACAAACGTTACTCTCTTTAGGGGAAGTGGCTAGGTTAGGGTTAAAACATCTAAGATTGAGGTCTTCGCCTAAGAAAACTATTGACCCTCTCGCCTGGTAGTTACGCTAGCACTGTACCACACTCGCCTATTCCTCTAACTTACCTTCCCAGTGCGCACGAAGCCCCCTCCCGCTTATCCTGGTCTAAGTCCTTAAACTTTTCACTTAAAACAATTTAATTAGTCGCTTTAACTAGTTTTAAATTTAAACAGGAATCATAAAATTAAATATAATTTAAACATTAATTATTAATGATTAATTAGTGATTATATTCTAATGATTAATTACTTTTAATTAATCAAATTAATTATACTAATAAAACATACTTAATCACCTTGATTAATCATAATTACTTTAATTTTATTTTAAAACATATAATATTTTAATTTATGTTTTCTTGTGTTATTATTAATTAATTAAAGTTTAAACTAAATTTAAGCAATTAAATTTAAAATTTAATTATATAAGAATATTTAATAAAACAAATAAATAAATAATATATATATATATATATATATATAAATTATGATAATCAAATACAACAAAATAAAAAAAAAACAAATAATAAACAAAAGATAAAAATAATAATAAAATTAAATAATATAAATTAAAATAATAAAATAAAGTGTGGGCATGCATGAAGCCGATGTGCCCGCCCTCGTTTCCCCCCACTCTCCTTAACCTAACCTTAAACTCTCATTTTCACATAAGATTTTCCTCTTGCGAGGCCCCTGGCTACACGATCGACTGCCATGGCCAGCTTCCTCTTTCATTTTCGTTTTTGGCTCTTGATGTATAGCGTTGGTGCTTGGGCGCTTAGTATGACTTCTCCTGGTGGCTTGGCACAGGCGCTGGCTTTGGTTGTGGACGTGTTGGAGTGGTTATCGGGCATGACTTGATATCATGTGGGCTCTACCTGCACAGGTTCGAATCTTGTCGTCCACACCTACCTGGCCGTAACTGTCATAGGTAACACATTTTTTTTTGTTTAACAACATTTTTTTTTGTAGCAATGGAGTCCGATGGATATTATCGGGTGTTTCATTTGTAATCATGCGGTGTATTTGCGTAGCTTGAAGGATATGCATTGGAGCTTGGTGCTTTTGTATTGGCTTCTCTGTGTAGCTTGGCAAAGGCCTACGGGCTTGGTGCACTTGCGGGCTTAGGGTTTAGGGCTTTGAAACTTGAGCGTGGTTGTGGTGGTTGTGCTCAAACTCTATCTGGCTGAGTTGTTTCTTCCCAGGACCCTCAAAACTTGCTTAAAAATTTTTACCTCGCAGGGTATGGTGAGCCCGCCTTGGTGATCGAAGCCGAACTCCTCCTTGACTCGATCGCGCAGGGTTCGAAACACAGGATGACTCAAATATTCTGTGGGAATGATGAACCGCCTTCGTTCTCTCCCCACGTAGACCGCTAGGTAACCCTTCGGCACATTCGGAGGCGGGGTCGCTGGGGTCCTGCAACAATCGGAGTCAGAGTCATAGGAGAAGAGAGTGTGGTGCTTGAACTTGGGATACAGGCTACACCCAACCGAGATGGGGTTGTTGCGGCTCCATTGTGGTTTGGTGCTTGGTTACTTGGGCACCGACTTGTAATGAGTCGTGTGGCTCCTTGTGGACTTTTCTATTAGCGACTTGTGGTTTGTTTTTTGTCTATCAATCGTAGGTTCAAAACCCTTAAGCCCACACCCACTTTTTTTTTGTTTTTATTCTCTTTTTCTTTTTTTTTTTCGGGTTGGGATTCGATGTCTTGATGCCTATTTTGGCTCATGTACTTGGGGTTTGAGCAATGAGCCTCANAAAACCCTTAAGCCCACACCCACTTTTTTTTTGTTTTTATTCTCTTTTTCTTTTTTTTTTTCGGGTTGGGATTCGATGTCTTGATGCCTAGTTTGGCTCATGTACTTGGGGTTTGAGCAATGAGCCTCAAGCCCATTACTTTTTTTTTGTATTTGATATTTAAAAAAAAAAAAAACATTGACAATTAGTCTGGACTCCTCGTAGCCTTGGCTTGCAGCATTGCGCACTCCATTTGGGCCCCTCGTGGCTTCTGAGCTGGGCTTTGACAGGTAGCTTCCTGAGATGCATGGCTCATGGACCTAACAGATGGTTGAAAATTGGGCATCAGGCCCACTAAATTTTGGAAAAAAGAGTTGGACCCTTCGTATAAACCATAACAGGCCCGAGAGCTAATTATCCTTTAAAAACCATTTTTATCCTTAATAAAAAAAAATGTTTTTATATTTATATTATATAAGGATATGGAATGGAAAGGGCTTGGCCCTTGCGCTTGGCTTTGGTGATTTATGTGTTGGTTTGTTCTCGACATGTGGACTAGGAGTTTGACAAGGTTTAGTGTGTTTACGTTTAGACTAGGTCACTTGTGTGCACACATTTTTTTGTTTTCATTATTTATATTTATATTGTTTTCATTATTTATATTTATATGTATATTTATTTTTTTAAGTTTAAATAAATATCTTTTATATATGTTTATTTATATACTGTTATTTATACCTCTGTTTAGAAGTTCAAGGGCAGAGCAGAATTATTTGGGAAGCATTATATATATACTAAAAAAAATTGTGTGCTTGGCTTGCAGGTTAGGTGGCGCTGGAGCTTGGCCCTCAGGCCCAGATTTACAAGTTTTCCTTTAATATATTATTTATGCCTCTAGTTATTTATGTTTATAACACCCCTTTTCATGGATTTTACCTGTATAGGCCAGCAAGTTTTAAGGTTTTAGGGAGTTTCAGGGTTGGTTACAGGACACACAGCTTAGCTTTATGTCCAGAGTCAAGAGGATGGGTGGGTAGGTGGGCCTTTGGTCCCAGATTTCAAACTAAGGCTCTGATACCATGTGTAAGGTCTCTTTCGACAGAGCCTTATAAAACATAAATAAATTTAATAAGAGAGGTGTTGCCCTAACATCTTTACAATTCCTTAGTTAGCATATAACAATTCATAACCAGCATATAACCATTCAGCATAATTAAAAATATATGAGAAGATCATAATAAATTACATAACACAATAGAATAACGAAAATACATACCTCTAACTGATGTTACTGTTGTCCCCAACTCTGCTTGATGCACTGCCTAAAATCGTCTAACCACCCAGCCAGCTAGGAATAGAGTCTCTCTGGCTCCCTAGCTCCAGGATTCCAGGCCCCCGAGCCCAAAACTCCCAGCAATAGGTGCCCCCTTGTAACAGTCCTACCACCAACTTCTCCAACCCAAAACCAGCAATATAGTCTTCCAATCTCCCAAAAAAAGTATCCCTTCAAAATGTCCCAATACAGTCTCCTAATCTCCAAATAATGCTCCCTCTCCCAAAAGTCCCCCTTCTCCTCGAGTGTTTTCCCCCTCCTATCCTCCTTTTTCCTTCCCCCCATTAACTGCCTTCTTCCTTTCATTAAGACTCACCCACCTTATCCCTCCATTCAATGCCAACCACCTTATCCCCTTCTCCTTAATGGTTCCATCATTCGATATGTTAAGTTTTCATTTAATAAATTAAAATTTATTAAACTTAAATTCATTAACCAAATATTTAATGATTTAATTGATTAATTAATTAATTAATTAATATACATTAAACAATTAATTAATTAATTAATTAAATTTAATATACTTTAAACAATTGTTTAACTATGATAATTAATTATTTAACTAGGGTTGTTACATTTCTTCCAAGGTAGCAATGTCGAATATACAATGGACATGAAGGCAAGTTAGTATGAAGAAAGACATGTAAAAGAAAGAAATACAGTTCTATTTATTTCAATGTAGAAGCAAAGAGAATATGATTCACATGAGAATAAGCAGAAAGATATGTAGTATATACATACAGTAAAAAAGATGCAAAGCAATAGAACAAGTAGAACAAATACACAAACAATAAATGAAATACTAAACATTGGAATATGAAATAAGAGTACATGTATGCACCTTTGTAACTCCTAGTCTACATTCGCGCCAAAGAGTCCATCGTCCTCTCTAGCCACTCTATTTGTTTTAATGTAGCAATGCAGGAAAAATACAATGGACATGAAGGAAGTTAGTATGCAGGAAGACATGTAATGAAGATAAGTTATTATGTAGGATGGTACGCAATATCTACATACAATAAACTAGGTGAACACATATACAAACAATATATGAAATACAAAACAACGGAATATGAAATAACAGTACAAGCATGTACCTTTGTATCTCCTCTTCCACCGTTGCAGTTAATGCTCCGTCATTTTCTCCAGCTATTCTGTTTGTTTGAATGTGGGAATGCACAAAATACAATGAACATGAATGGAAGTTGGTATGCAGCAAAGAACAAGTAATATGTACATACAGTAAATGAGAATCAACAAATAGAATAAAATATAGTCAGAAACATGAACCTTTGCTTTTCTCCATCCATGGTTGTAAATATATAAAGTTTTTCCCTACCCAAAATATATTACAAGCCACAAAATATTAATAAATTGCATGGCCATAGCTAAATGATTTTGGTTTTCTGTGGCAAAGTATCTAGATATGCTTCCAGACATGGAAATATAATTTTGCAGTATTTTTGGTGTACATATCATATCTCAAGTACAAGACAAATTCTATCGTGGTCACACCAGTCTGTGTAGAGGATAAAGAAGTTGTATTTTGATATGGGCACATTCCACCATATATGGTTAATAAGTGTGTTTTGCACATGTTTTATTTTAACAAAAAAACAGCGGATATTGCAATTGCACACGTAGTTGTCCAATTATTTCTTATGCCACTATTTTGTATCATGTCAACACTGAAGTATCAACAAAATTTTATAGCAGAACAGGTGCGTACAAAAAAGGTGCCAGATCTCGACTTCACCAGACACGGCAAACAACACAACACAGGTCCACTTGCAGGTGTAGGATCTGAACACCGCAAAGTGCCCAAAAAAACAAAAAATAAAAAACAGCTCCAACTGTCACCGCAGGACCCCAACCTTGCAAAGCCGATGTAAACAAAAGAAAACATCAAGCACCAAACTAGCAAGAAAGCACGAACAAGCCCAACTGCAGCCCCAGGGCCCCAAACTCGTAAACTTGAGCCAAACAACAACAACCAGCAACTGACGAACCAGCGAACAAGAAACAACCATCGAGCCAGTAAACAACATATGTATATCCAACGATTACCAAACTGCATCTGAAGCACAGAAGGAACCGGAAACATATGACGAGCATGCCAGTAGAAATAAGCAAACATTCTTACTTGCAAACTGCAAATACTGAACAACAAAGAAGGAATAGAAAATGAAATTATGGCATGGAAACTTACTCTGAAACGATGAACGATAGAAGCACAGGTCAAATTGTGGGTGCAGCACCTGGACCCCACAAAGTAAAAAAAAAAAAAGCAAATCCAACTGCGAATGCAGGACCCCAACCTTGCAAAGTTGAACCAAACAACAACTAGCAGCAATCGACGAACCAGCGAAGAAGAAGCACCCACCAAACCAGTAAACAATGTATGTAGCTTCAACGATGACAAAATTGCATTCCAAGCCTAGAAGAAGTATGAAACATACAATGCCTATTCAATTGGCGGTGGACAACAATATTGTCCAAATTCACTACAACATTGTATGGAAAATTTCGAGGAAAAATGTACTCTGAGAAGCTATTTATGTAAACAATTAAGGTTGTCACGCTGCCTAAGGGCCTCATTGTATGCAAACATTTAAGTTGTCAGTCTTGTTTCAGGACCTCGCGCCATGTAAACATTTAAGTTGGCAGGCCTATTCAAGCACCTCAAAAAAAGTGTCAATGATCTAAACCTTCGGTATGCAAACATTTCAATACAAATACAAAGGACTAATAATAATAGGACAAATACATTAATAAAAAACAGAGTCCATGCTCAAAACTTTGGATATCTACACATTTACAACATTGGGAACAGCGAAGCTGGCAATAAGACCTCGAATATATTCTCCAATGAGACAATGACATATAAGTTTATATATATATATATATATATATATATATATATATATATATATATATATATATATATATATATATATATATANATAGTATGAACAATACAGATGATGCGAAAATTTACAGTCAAAGGACATATTAATATGAAGTCAACGAATTATCGATCATTATAGTCCCTCTGTGCCTTCGGCATGGACTAATAACAACCACAAGTTAAAAAGGGCCCATGGGGTAGAACATTGATATCATTGGCAATACTAGTATCATAGAGAGGAAAGATACTAGCATACACCAAAGGGGAAGGGAATGCCAAACATAATGTAGAGTGTATATGTTGCAAAGGATTTGCATTTATTTTTTAATTATGGTGGATTGCAATGTTAATATTCACCTTCTTTATATTCCCTTTCTAAAGTCCATATATTCCATGAACATAGTTTTCCCTTTATAGTTACTTAATTCCTCTTAAGATTAAAAAAAAGCAACAATCAAACCATAGTAAATGTGGTGAAAAGAGTTCAAAAGGTTTTTTCCAAAAAACAATCTTGGTTGACATGGTTCAATGATGAAGACCTGTGGTCTCTTTCGATTAAATATGCGTAGTCTAAACTTTCGACTTTTCGGTGTTTTTACAGGCATATTTTTTTATCAATTTTGCTCGAAATCTGGCCAAAAATTGTTGAAACTCCATATTTGAGTGATTGATTTTGTATAATTCGAGTGCCCTAAGGATTTTTAGGGTGTCGAATCCATTTATGCATTCAAAAATGCAATTTAAACAACAAAAATGGTCATTTCACCAAGAACTATTTCACTAGATTCCGATGAAAAAGTTCAAAAGGTCGAATGTTTAGACAACACCAATTAAATATCCAAGGAATCCCTACTTCAACATGCCTACATAATGTGAAAAGCAACAATCCATCTATTTAGCTAATTAAATTTTAGGTATTGAAAACATGTCAATGATGAAGGATATTACATCCATTTGTACAACAAGGTAGTGTCAATATGTCAACGATGAAGAATATTACATTGGTTTGTACAATAAGGTAGCATAATTAAAGATGACGATGCCCAACCATGTGTCAAGTGTGGTTGGTCATAATTGTAAGTAGTTAATACGTACATGTGAAAGGAAAGTGGAAAACATGATTGCCAAAAAAATAGAATTAACTAAAAAAAATAATGCAATAAATAATATTTGAGTCTAGCGCAAACTTTGCTCGTCTCATAATGATGGTGTGTTGTGATTATATAAAAACTTCATATAACTATAATTGTTTTTCAACTTAAGTACCTAGTAGTATTTTTTATTTAAAAAATCAATGAAAAAAAATTGAAATATAAATCTTGTCCATGACATAATAACACACTACCCTTATTATTACAATATCTTCTTGAAGCAAATATTGTAGGTGAAAGTTGAGAATCGATACTAAATATTTTAAAGCACCAATTGTTTTTAAGTTGAACATGTAAAGATGGAATATGTTTATGGGTGTAAAAACTATTCTTATTTAAGGAATGATGTGCATGATAAAGTTAGTTATTTATATCATGACTATATCAATCTATTCTCAACACAAATAAAGGTAGATTCAATGCCTCTATGCACTTTGACTCAACATTTATGAATTTTCCATGGGGTGCTTAGTGCTTTGCAATGTTCAACTCCTCCACTTCCATGATTGTTCCTTGTGTAATAGTGTTGTGTAGATATTCCCTTCTATCTTGTTGCAATTAACGTAAAAGTGTAGGTTGATCACGCTATCAAGGTTGTTGGGTTTATAGGTTGTGAGGCATCTAGAGGATGTGCCACTCCTTTGCATCCTATTGCAAGAAGCACAAAGGTTTAGCTTGATCATGCTATAGAGGTTGTTGGGTTTCTAGGTTTTGAGGTATTTGAAGGATTTTTTAGCTCTGTTGATGATGAAAATCATAAAAGTGTATTTGATGACATGCCTCAAAGACCTCGAGTCGTCTAGCTAGAGATAACTACCCTGTAGGGTCGTCACACTTATGGGAACTATTCTACCCTGGTTGTGCCACTCCTGACGGGGAACTAAGTTATCTTTGGTGAGTTATTTCTATATACATGTCATCATTGCTTATATATTTCGCTTGTTCGATTAAGTTGTGTGTGTGTGTGTGTGTGTGTGTGTGTGTGTGTGTGATCGAAGGAAATCAAGAAAGATGTCAAATCCTTGATTGGAAAAAGAAGTATAACATCATATTCAGAGTAGCTCAGGGGTTTGTTTACCCTCACATAATTCTTTGATATATTTAAGGCTAAAAAATATTGTTGGATGAAAACTTCAATCTCAAAATTCCAAAAATTGACTTGGTGATATGGCAATTTTCTTAGAGCAAGTATTCCATTTTCAATCATATATCATTAAATTTCTTATAGCCAAAACCTAGTTGAAAATTTGACTGTTCCAGTCTAAGATAATTCAATTGAGAGGCCACAATCTCACTTAAAACTTCTGAATTATTCATCCTTGGTTGTTAGTTAGGTCACGATTTTATTTAAATATTATCTTAATTTAGTTGAATAGACTAGTATTTTAAGTATTATAGATGGATGGAAAATGTGGTTATACCCATTCCAATGTTAATCATTAGACCCTTATGGCTAACTTGATTTTAATTTCCTTCACAATTGCTTTTAACGCATGATACAAGAGAGAACAAAAAGGTGTTTGTACAATAGATTTCATTTCAAATACATAAAACTTAGAGGATGATGAGGTCTCTAGTATGATCTCATTGTGTATGATATAAATACCAACAAAACAAAATTAAATTTTTATATGTATAGGAAATGGGAGGTAAATCAAATGAAGAGATGCCACGAGTAGATAAAATTGATTAGAGGAAATATGAAGGTTGTCTCAGGGTGTTTTGTTTCCTCTTTTTGTTGGGTTCAATGGATAAAGAATTGTAGCAACAAAATCATGGTTGGAGATTTGGTCAATGATGGTGCATTTGTAGAGAGATGACTAATGAATATGGTCAAAGACTATTGGTTTCTCTACCAAATGCAAGGTTTCCATCTTCATTATTAGTGTCATCGCATGGGTTCCCAATTCCACCTATATTTTACACAAATCCTATTAATTTTAGCTTACTTCTTTCTATAGTAATTTGCTCTATCACACACTTACATCCTAGTGCTATAAATGTAAAGATAGGGCTTGAATTCATGTCCACTACATTCTTGGTGCTTTGGTTGTCAAAATGATAAAACATTAACATGTTGGAATAATTAGTATTGTTGTGTTGAAGTTTGATAGCCTATATCTTGAGGGAACAGTCTATTCATGTAGTCTTCCTCTCTCATCAAGTCCAACCACCTAACAATTTAAATGTTTGGTCAATTCAAAACTCAAATTGATTTTTTGAGCATCTAGGTTTGTTTAAAATTGGAAAAAAAATCCAAGCAACAAATCTTTGAAATGCATAGAACTACAATTGTGTGAAACTTAAGCTACCCTTAGAAATCTGGCCAAATTTGACTCCATTTTTTGCCAAAAAGTTGTAGCTTACTTCTTTCTACAGTAATTCGTTCTATCACACACTTACATCCTAGTGTTATAAATGTAAAGATAGGGCTTGGCTTGATGTCCAATACGTTCTTGGTGCTCTGATTGTCAAAATGATAAAACATTAACATGTTGGAATAATTAGTATTGTTGTGTTGAAGTTTGATAGCCTATATCTTGAGGGAACAGTCTATTCATGTAGTATTCCTCTCTCATCAAGTCCAACCACCTAACAATTTAAATGTTTGGTCAATTCAGAAATCAAATTGATTTTTTAAGCATCTAGATTTGTTTAAATTGGAAAAAAAAATCCAAGTAACAAATCTTTGAATTGCATAGAACTACAATTGTGTGAAACTTAAGCTACCCTTAGAGATCTAGCCAAATTTGACTCCATTTTTTGCCAAAAAAATTGAGTTTGTTTATTACAAGTTTATCATATTCCTTATGGTGAACGGAGGATTGGATTGGTTTTTTTTTTTCATTTTTTAATGTAAAGGGACTCGACACAATGTCCATATGTACATAGAATAAGTGGTTTCATTGGTGGTGCAATGCAGAGACAAGAAACTCATGCATCCTTATCTCGAGCAAGAAGTGGCATGTGCCTATCAATATCATGTCAATACCCTACCATCCTCACTGTCATCTTTATCTTCAGCCCAGGAGGCAATGACAAGCAAATTGTTGACAAATGGAAATAGAAATATAATTTTTTTCTTTATCTTGAGCCCAAGAGGCAATGACAAACAAATTGTTGACAAAAGAAAATAAAAATATAATTTTTTTCTTATGTTTTCCACATGGAGTGATCCCTTCCTCACCCTTCATCTTATTTTTTTTAATAGTGGTTGAAGAACTTCAAACACTCGTAGTTCACTCTAAAGTAATAATCCCTCTTACCAACCCTCTAAAGTAATAATCCCTATAAGTTTATATACTATAAATTGTTTTTAGAATTTAGGAGTATCATTTAAAAATGTAAGAATGAAATCGTTTCATAACATGATTATTAAAAATAAAGTCATTAGATAGCTATAGTCTTGTTTCTATTTTTGAATTATGTTTTTGAAAAACAACAATATTCGTTAAACAAATTTAAACCATATTTAACAAGTTTTATTCAACACATTTATTTTATCTTCGAATATCATTTTGATTCACTTTAACGTTCTATGTGACCACGCCGAGGTTTGCTAATCACAGTGGCATGGAATTTATGCATAATGCATAGCTTACTTTTGTATCTAATTTCATCAATGTGGATTACTTATGGAATAAATTTGTGTTAAATTTATTCTTAATATTAAACACAAATTTATTCTTAATATTAAATTAATTAATGCGACTTTATAATTGTGTTCTTATTTTTACCTAGTGAATATCCCTTGACTTCCTATTAAATTTTACATGTTACACTTTTTTTTAAAAACATTTTTTAATTTATTCTAAAATAATTATTTACTTAAGTATCAATCTTCTTAAAATAACGTTTTTTAATTTTATTAAAAAAAAATTATTTAAAATTTTATTGCATGATTTTATAAATTTAGTTATGTTTTTTGAAAAGAGTGTACAATTCATTTAATTGTAATGCTAAAACATTAAATACGAAATATTATTTCCGTCCTTCCATGTCATCCCACAATCATTCTCATTAAACAATCTTCTTTTTGTAAAATTGATCTAGAATGGAAAAATTAGGACAAAATCAAAAGAATCTAGTTTTCTTTCACCAAATTTGTGACTTCGTTCTTAGTCGTCTTCAAAGGTTGGGCATTTTTGTAGACTGATTTTCTTTACATTGTCGACATTAGGGAATTGGCCAACACTATTGATGGTAAGCATGCAATTACGTGTGTTAAGCATGATTACACACTATAAGGAAAAGACCCTATAGCGGAGGTTTTTGCAGAAGCCCCTATAAAAATAGCCCAAAAATTTGTTTGTAGCAGAGATCACTAGAAAAGGTGTGCGGGTGGATGTTTTAGTGAAAGTTGTTTAACAATGTGTTTATAAGTCTATACCGCACCGATGCGCCACCAGAAATAAACGCACCGATGCTAATAGACAATGGTGCACCATTACAGATTTATTAAAAAAAAATAGAAAACAACGGTGTGCATCAAATAAAAGAACTAGTGCGCACTAAACAGGCGCACCGGTGCGCAACAAACAGGTGCACCGTGTTCACGTTTTTCCTTTCAAAAATGCATAACAGTGCGTCGTTGTCCATTGGGCACATCAGTGCATTCCAAATTGGTGCATCGTCGTAGGGTTTTAAAAAAAAAATGATGTGTGTTTGCAGTTGTGCGCCACCAAAAATCAATGCACCGGTGCTAATAGACAATGGTGCACCGTTGCAGAATTATTTAAAAAAGAATAAAAAAACAACGATGTGCATCATATAAAAGAAGCTTACAAGCAAAGGTGCAAATGAAACAAGTACACTGGTGCACAACAAACAGGTGCACAGTCTTTGTGTTTTTCCTTTTAAAAATGCATAATGGTGTGTCGTTGTTCTCTAGGTGCACCGGTGCATTCCAAAATAGTGCACCGTCACAGGGTTATTTAAAAATAATGGTGTGTTGTTTGCAGCAGTGAGCACCGGTGCGCTTAATGTGAGGGCACCAGAACAGGGGTAAATAAAAAAAAAAAATTATAAAAAACCAATTTTACCATTTCCAGTGTAGAGAAGCTCTCAAGCACCGGTGCCACCTTTTCCCAACTAAAGTGCACTGTCGTCGATTCTTTTGTTGCTTGATTTGTTTCCATTCAGTGCTCGGTTTGTGGGATTCCAATTTTTCCATATGGTGGGAAAATTTGGTTTTTTTTCACTAAACTATGCCTCCTCGACGAGAAATTGTCTCAGTAAATTCTTTATTTCTTTGTACATTGAATTTTTACCGGATTAAATTGTGAAATTATGTAAAATTTGCATTGTTTTTCAAAAAAAAATAAAAATTGCATAGTATGTTTGAGCCGTTTGGCTCACACCGCGCATGGTGCACCCTGTAAATTTTATAGGGTGCACCGAAAATGTATAGTTCATTTTCGTCGGTGCGTCATAATATAGAACAAGTCAGTGCGTACTTATAAATGACGCACCGGTGTGTTCATAATAAATGACGCATCGTCGAAAATAAATAGTTTACATTAAATGGTGTTGTGTTTATAATGAACACACCAGTGTGTTCATAATAATATACGCACCATTGAAAATAGATAGTTGTTCAAGCGGGGCATCCTTTATCTAGTTAACGCATCGGTGTGTACACAATAAACTTGCATTGTGGACATTATTTTGTTTTTCAATCGATGTGTGGATTATACGGAACGGACCGGTGCGCAAGAATGGATACGATGCACCGTTTAAAATGAGTGTCTATTTTAAGCGGTGCATCGTGATGAATGGAATGCACCAAAGCGTCATAGTATCTAGACGCACCATGCTTTCGCGGTGTGTTGTATACAATGGGGTGCACCGGTGTGTTGATAATTAATATGCACCCCCTAAAATAATTTACATTTTGCATGTGGTGCATAAGATATGTGTGTGCATCGTGGGCAGTGTGTTACTGATTTGTAGGCGCACCAAAGGTTAATTTTTTTCTTTTTGAAAAAAAATATATGTTTGCATATTTTGAAATAAATTTCTCATTTACTAAAAAAAAAAAAAGTTATGTTTTTATGTATGATGTTGATGTAATTTATATGTTAATTATGCAGAGACTTCAACACATGGAGGAGCAACAACAGAGAGTGGACCAGTGCAATATGGTTCGGGAGTGAGAGTCCAGAGAGAGGGAGAGGGATTTGTACCCTTGGCCTAGTACTGCAACTACGTGGCTCCTCTTGAGGAATGTAGGCCTCCTCAAGTACTACGAGGAGGCTACATACCTGAAGGGAAATTCCTCCTTTCTTGCGCAGTTGATTCGTCCATGGGATACCCATCAACAAGCATTGAGAGTCAGTCCTCATCAATGGTACCATCCCACTGAGGAGGATATTTATTTTATAACTAGGATATATAGGAGAGGGGAGAATTTTCCCCAATTTCCTGATGTCCCAGTGGATGTTGCAGTTGAGAGTCAGCTTGCCTACTCTTAGAGGACAATGATGTTTTTTTTTTAAACTCACTTAGGAGGCTCATTTTAGATCTGAATATTCTCCTAATTAATATGTATGAACTTAAAATTAAAAACTAATGCAATATAATATGATATGGTAATGATATGAAATGGTGGGTAACAAAAATACATTTTAAAATTATGATATAAAATATTTGATATTTACAACACAATAATATATTGTTTTTAAAAGTAAAAGTTCAAATATCATCTAGATTTACAATGGAAAGTTATTATATCATTTACACGTAACATTTAATTATATCATCCAATCAAAAAATTAAAAATATTTCATATGAAATATTAAATACTAAAAACATTATAAATTTAATAATCAAATTATTAAATCCACTTTAGATTTGAAAACATAAAGTAAGTAATTAAAGAATATCACTCTTTGTTTCCATCGCCCTGATTATCTTCCTCGCTTGGCATGATAACATTGTTGTTCTCAAAAATATGTTTTGATCTAGGGTCATGTCTTAATACAAACCACCAATCCCTATCCGACACATCTGGATAAAAAAACACTTGGTTGCAGTGGTTTGGGAAAACATAAGGCTCCTTAGCTTCATCCCACATCTTTTTAGAGTTGATACATATCATCCCATTATCACGATATTCCTTTACATTATTATGATCAAAGGTGTCCCACCACTTGCACCTAAAAATAACACATTGGAAAGAAGAGAAGTCCACTCGAATGATCTTTTGTATCTTTCCGATGTAACCTAACTTCCCATGTATGGTGTTTTGATCGTGATGGCTAGCACGACTAGATTGATCAAACTCAACTTCCACTCCATAGTCATGTGTCATGTGTCCATCATCGGCATCCTCTGTGCTAAAATTATGTCCATATGTCCACGTAGATGGGAACAAATGCACCTATAAAAAAGTGAACAAATCACAGTGTCAATATGTGTCTAATAACTCGACCATTAAAATATAAAATAATATAGATGTACTTACAATTCAAATGTGCATTACGAAGTTAAAAATTATGTACAAGAAGATATTACTACCAAGTTGCTGCAACAAATCCCTATGTTTAGTACATCCTCTTCTTCACGCAGGTAACGACCAGATGCACCATATTTCTCTCTGACTTGGTCAGCAACCCAACTGTTAGGGCATATCATTGCCATATTTTCTTTTAAATGATCAAGATAAGGCATGATTCTACCATTCAACCATATGAATTCTTTCATTTCACTTTCCCATTTCCTCCTCTTATGTTCATACAATGCGACCCACGACTGTGTTGCCTCTGAATTGTAAAGAATGAATTTATTGATGGCATCAATTTTTGAATTCGTTGATGTATTCATGAAATCAAACCAACATATAGTACATATGAGATCATGAAAATATACATTATGAAGTTCAGTGTGAATAGTTACTGTGTAGAAATTTGACAAACGATAAGTCACTTACTCTTTATCAAGTGCCTTTTTCCATTCGTTTGGAGAAGCTCCCCTTCTCTTTTGTCTTCATCCCTTTCGTCATCCCAAATCACTACACCTTGTGTGTTGTAGATCTGCTTGATGTACTCACTTGAATAATAGAAAGACTCATATGATATGTACCCTGCTGCCATAGACCCCTCGTGTTTTTCCCTTTGATGAACAAATCCTTTCAATTTCTTCATGTACCTCTCTAAAAAAACATCCAATGACATGAGACCACCCTAACTAATTCAACCTCATCTACTAGGTGAATTATAATTTGAACCTACAATTCCATGAAACTCAATGGTAATTCCTTCTCAAACATACAAACAATCTCAGTTATCTCTTGACACCATTGTGGAATGCTATCCATATGAATCTCCTGTGATGCGATCCAACATACAAATGCAGATAATTTAGATATGGCACACCTTAGGTCCTGCGGGAATTCATGGTTCACACACCCACGCAGGAGCATAGTATAATGACGCTACAAAGTAAAAACATACAAAATTAATTATGTTTTATCCCATGGCATAAAAATAAAAATCACAAATAATAAAATCATATTTTTGACATACATCGTACCTTCAGAAGGTTCAAATGGCCATGTGATTTCAACCCCACTAGTGGTCTTGATGCATAGGGAAGACCCATATAAATAAGGCACTTTCACACCCAATATAACTTTCTTTGCCAAAGAAATATCTTATTTCTTCAAAATCTATGGGACATCACCTTCTTTGAAATACCAAGAGAGACCAGCCTCTCCTCTACTTTCTTGTCTTGGCCAATGTTTCTTTTTAGTTTTTGAAGAAATAAGACCTCTCCTCACAACCAATGTGTCACTTTCTTTTGATGATATGTGCATCCATAAAGAAGATTAAACATTTTTAATTATATGCATGGGATCTTGTAAGTGGGTAATCTTAAGATGCTCCCAATATGGGAGCTCATAAGAGATATATTTCCTTTTCATCCCAATGGGAAATTTCTCAACATAGGTATCGAAGAATTCTGGATCATCAAACATAAGCTCCCCATTTCAATTGAACATTTTTGTAATCTCCTTCTCCTTCTCTCTCTCATATGCTCTAATCCATTCTGCTAGTGTCATTATTGCATGCCTTTGGGTTCTCTCTAGTTTACAATTGAAAGCGGATGTTTCTCTTCTATAAGGGTGTTCTTATGGGAGGAATTCCCTCAAGCAATCGTACACTAGATTCTGTAGGTGGTTGGATCACCTATCCTTCAGAGAAGGTCCACAACATTTGCATCCATGATATCCTTTAGTTATAAGACCTATGAAATTATTGTATACATAGAACTTTAGCGTTTAAGAATAGAATTCCAATCACAGTGAATTAAATATGCAAATAAATATTGTTATCTATATAAACAAATCAATAAAAATGTTAATAACCAGAGAAAACTCCTAAGCCTGGATAATCATGTTTGGTGTAAGCACATATTCCATACAATGTAAAACTCTTCTYTGTTGCAATGGGTCTTGATACATTGTATACATGTATCCCTTCCCATAATTCATTCAATTCATCTACCAATGGTTATAGGTAGACATCCATATTATTCACTTGTMTTCTACCAGGGACAATAAGAGCCAACATAAGATGTTCATTCTTCACGAAAACCCATGGGGSGATATTGTTATTGATCACTACTATAGGCCAAACAGAATAGTTGGTGTTTTGGAGGGAATATGGGTTCACGCCATCCATTGCTATGTTGAGTTGTAGACTTCGTACTTCATCCTTGAATTTTTMTGGCCATGTATCCTCTATATGCTTCATGGTTATTGAATCTGTTGGGATTCGCATAACTCCCGACTCACTTCTATGTGAGGCATTCCATCCCTACAACATAGCTAATTCTTTGCAATTAAAGAGCCTTTGAATCCTTGGTATTATAGGCATGTGCCTCAATATCTTATGAGGACCATGAAATTTACCATTTTTATTTGATTTATGGTACATGTCATGCCCACATTTTGGACATATCTCTTTGTCTACATATTATCCTATATATAGAATACAATCATTCGGATATGCATGATATGATATATAATCAACACCCAACATTTTCAACAAATGTTTTGCCTCTTTGCAACTACCAGGCAAAACATTTTCACTAGGAAGAACCTTATCTTTCAATAACATGCAGTTAATGGCCAATAGAAATGTACAAAGTCATTTAACGTTTATAAAAGCAACCATTTCTAATTTTGATTGTGTGACAAGATTTCTCAAAATTAATATAAGGCACGTGTTGGTCAATTACCTCAATATTGTCGAGAAACATGTGTTTGACATGCCAAACTTTTCTTTCACGTTGTATAGTAACATTGTTGTCCCAAGTTGGGTAGACTTTGATCGGGCACTAGGTCCAAAGAGAAGGGTGGTGGAAGCAAATTTCAGGCTTTCAAAAATGGTATCACTGATATGAGCATCATCCCCTAGCTCATCGTTCTGGAATGTTTCTAACAACATTGCCTCCATGGAAATTGTATCCTATAAGTAATCATCCATACGAACCTCTTTTTGATTGTCTCCATTGCCAACTTCTGAAGAACTACTATTGTTGTAGTAATTCCTAATTGGTGAATCTGGACGTAGTGGGAATTGAATAGGTGGTTGATTCAACCATTCTTGGTATGTTTCCTCTCCGAGTTGTTCTCTTGTTGCAGCCTTCTCTCGAGTTGACATTATTGTAGGGTGCAACAGAAGATGGTAGGTAGGTCGCTCATCATCAAAATCCTAATTTCAAAAATATTGAACATTAGTACATTAATGATATTAGTAAGCAAAATGTAATAATGTGTTTTTTCAAATTCATTATACCAAACAATTATTACCATCATTGACCCAGGATTGCGGCTGGAAGATGGAATGTCACAATTGGCAAGGTAAAGAGGCTGTCTATTTTCATCTACCAATTGCTTGCGGTATGTTGCTCCTGATAAGACCTTCCGACATTTTTGAACCGGTACTGGAATATTTTATGCATCTAAACTCAATTCTGAATCAGGATCCTGCAAATTTGGATACATTTTTATTCAGATTGACATGGATAAAAAAAAAAAAATCAGATAATCGAAACATAAATAAAATAAGTTAAACTTACTAGATGTGGAAAGGGAGAACTCCGCAATGGACTTTGAGCAATATAGAATGGGAAGGAATTTGAAGAATTGGTCATTTGATCATATTGTAAGGTTTTCTCTTTGCATTTTAGCAAAATTAGCAATAAATTTTTTTGTACATATCTAAAATAAATTTCAAGGACCATACCATAATCTGAGTTTGAATATAGTTTTGAAACCATTTTTTAAGAATAAGGCGACATAAAATGTAAAACATATATTGAAGTATCGTAAGTCATGTGAATTCATCCTAAAATATAATTTGAAATGAATATACTATGTTATGTGAAAATAAACGTAAAATAACTTTAAAAGCATCACGGTGCGCTTATAAATGATAAACGCACCAGTGCGCATATTAATAAAAAGCATCGGTGCATTGAAAAATTAACCACATCGTGTTTCGAGATTTTGTGAATAAAAAAAAATATATGTTATCGATGCATCATATAATATGGATGCACCGGTGCTTCATGTAATATGGATGCACCGGTGTGTCTTACATAAATGCATCGGCGTGCAGAAAAAGTTTCAAAAAAAAAGTAGCTTCTAGTGCACATAATAGTGACGTTGATGATGAATCTTCAACAGTAGAACAACTAGAAGAATTGAGTGATGATTATCTCAGAAATTTTTCAATCCTATTTTAATGATCCATTGAAACTCCTTCTCAAAGAACAATCAAAAACAAAGAAGGGAAGGAGAAATTAGGGAAGACTTAAAAATCATTCAAGTTGATGCTCATATGAGCATTGAAGCACATAAAAATGAATAGGATCATCAAAAGCATCATGGTTTGATGATATAACTCTATGCAGGATCTGACATAGTTTATTGTAGGTCTTCTTCTACCCAAGAATAGTACAGGTTATGTATTGGTCTCAGAATGGTTATAAGGAACAAACCCCAAATGGAAGTTACTGTGTGAGCAAGAAATGGAATGAATGGAAAATTTTGCAGCAGTGAGGTGATGATGAAGATAGATCGAGTACAAGTCTGAAAATGAAAAGACTGGAAACTAAAATCTTAGAGACAGTGGTTGTGACAAAGAAAATCTGAAATATGTATGGGTTGGTCGATGTGTGCCTGAGCTGGTTGGATAACTAGATCAATTCTATTAGAATAGATTGCATTCTTTCAGCAAGCCAAGTCATGTGGCAAGAAAAGTATAAAGTCTATCGGATGAATTTAAGTGAAGTGTACAGTAAAGAAGCATCTAGGATAAATATTGATACATATGGTTAGATATCAATGAGAAGCAATGGATAGCTCAAAAGGTCGTTTGAAAAGTATAAGCTTCAGTTGCACAGTGTTTCTGTAGGACAACAGTATCTGTAGCAAAAAAAGTAAGATGTATATAGTGGTATACATGGCATCTTGTAGAAATGACAGGGGGAGAGATATTATCAAGAAGAACTACCCCTTCAAAAACAAATGGGAAGATAATTTAGAATCAGAGAGAGAAGATTAACAGGGGGAGTCATTCATTTATGGCAGGCAAAGCACGATTGCAGGGGGAGTTACCTGAGTTCAAATTATGGTCATCATCATATAGACAGATAGAGGTTAATCATAGGGGGAGCAACCTTTTTCCATTTATGTCAAAGGGGGAGAGTAACTTCAGAGGAGAAAAGTGTATGAAGTTAGTGTATTTCCCTCAATGACAAAGGGGGAGATTGTTGGACATATTGTCATTGATATGTTGTCATTGATGTCAACAGTCATGATAAGTTGTTATGATGGCAACATGAATCGGTCATGAACAGTTACACAGTTGGCATTAGTGTCAATATGGCCAATAAGGTATGTCCTTGTGTAATGAAGGGTAAATGATGGAAAGAGGATGCAACAAAGCAGCAAGGTTAATCTCAGGAGGAAAAGTATACTAAAGATCGACAGAAGAAAATCACCATAAGGTTGAAGCAATTCGTGATTATTGTTGATCACGATAGGATCAACAATTATCATATGATCAAAGCTCAAGAGAGAGAGCGTGTTGTAGAAATCCCAGAGGAGAAAAGCTTACTAAACAAGGGAAATATTTATAAAAGATCAAGCAACGGGAACCATTCATCTAGAATTCAGATGCAAACCCGAGCGTTGGATCATAGAGGAAACCTGTGTAAAGAAGGAAAAGAATCATGTCCATTGATGTAGATTTAAGGATAAATTAGGACCGTCGGATCGAGGGGAAGTCAGAAGAATTAGATCCCAACTGACAGATATAAAGCAGGAGCTTCAAAAGATACCTTAGTCATTGGATTAAAGCTGAGTAGAACAACAGTCAACCTCAGCGCTGACTACTCCACAGAAAAGAATCCCAGAATAGGTAATATTACCCGAAGGCCCAAGTCCCAAAGTGGACATGAGTCGTCTAATCCAAGGAACACTTTGAATGATATACCAACCGTTCGATCAAGTAAAGTGGAAGGACACTGTAAATCCACAAATGTTTTGAAGAGAACATGATTCATCCAATCTGAGAAATATTTTGGGAGTCATATTGATTGTCCGATCTATATAAAGTGGAAGGATAGGATAAGCAAAGACGAAGGTCGGAGCCCCAAAGTCCCGAAGTAAATGAGGACCATCAGATTTGAATAATACATGATGACTGTTGGATCAGGATAGTGGTTAACATCGGCACTAACCACTTCGGCAAGAATGGGTTAAGAACATGTAAATCACCTGAAGGCTGAAATTTTTGAAGTCACAAAGGGAAGACACGTAGCACACACATCAAGAGATCCACGTCAGCAAGGAAATGTGGCACAATCAAATGATGACAAGTGTCAAGGTGCTATTATCATTTTACGTATGTGTAAGTCATGAATCTAAGTGACATGTGGCAGCCACTCGGCCAGTTCCAAGTCAGCAGTGACGTCAGCAAGTTACGTCACTTCGGGAGTATGTACTTCAGGGGAAACTAGTTTCTAACACCAGTAACTGCCTGAAGCACCAAAGACGCAAGTTAACGCTAATTGTTGATCTAATTCGGGAGCAGTCTCAACTGATGATAAAACATAATGGAAGGATAGCATAAGTGGAGGTGTTAACCGATAACAAGCGGTCACCACCGCTTTAAGACTTATTCGGTAGATAATCACTTCGGAGGAATTGCTACTCCAAAGTCCTGGAAGTCGCGAAGGACAAAGTTTCAAAGTAAATGAGAATCATCCATCTCATCGTGACATTAAAATTTGATCGTTGATTGTGATAAGTGATCAATCACTCACTTGGTCTAGTGCCTAGTCACCACCTGTGATCGTGTGGAATAAAGAAATAAGGGTAAAGGAAGAGGTAGCGCTTAAATTAATAAGCCTGTGGTTTTGTGCATATGGTCACATGTAAATGGTTTGAAGGAAGCACCTTTGAAGAACTTGATTTCTGCAATATTTGCAGAGACATGGAAACGAGTTAAAAGAAAATGATCCATACATGTGATCGATTTACGAACGGCACACTCACTAAGTTAAAAGAATTAAACAATAATGTTTGAATAATTAATAGTGATTATTGTTAATGTTAAAATGAAGAGGTGTGATGGTCCAAACAAAGGGACACAATGTTTCATAGCTCACACTAGTTGGAAGAGTATATAAATGATAAAGAGTGGTGAGAAGAAAGTGTCTTTGCAGTCTAGATAAGAAGATCAAAACAGAAGCAGAGTCTGAGAAGAATAATTGTTGGTTCTTATGAAGTGATGGTGGAAGGCAGGAGCATGGAAGGATTCATATCCTTACTAAGCAAATTGTAAAAGATAAGGGAGTTGGATCTTCCTACGGTCAGTGCCCTAAAGACAAGGGAGTTGGTGCTTCCTAAGGTTGGTTCCCTAAAGACGAGGGAGTCGGTGCTTCTTAGGGTTGGTTCCTTGAAGAAGGGGATTGGTGTCTCCTCGAGTTGGTGCTCTAAAAAATATTGGTGTCCTTCACTATTCTTTATAAAAACTTGTAATTATTGTTAAATATATTTATATAATTGATTTTGCATACAATTCATTGTTGGTTCATTTTGATAATCAATAAAATATAAAAAGTAACTGCTAATTGGTAAAAAGGGGTAATATTGATTCACACACCCCCCCCCAGTATTCCAACAATATATATATATATCAATTTTGTGATATTTAGTTTTCATATATCAATATAAAAATACTTTATTGTCATGTTATTTTTTCAAGCAAATTATGAAAATCCCAGAGGACCAACAAGATGAAATCTGAAATATGCCAGTAGGAATGTCCAAAAAATTGTACAAGGAGATGGTCAAAGAAATGGACATAATTATATCGCAGGAGGAGTTATCTCAACAACAACAAATTTCAAATGTATGTAATCATTGATTTTTTCTATTAGGTACAAATAATTAATTTAGTATTAAATATTAATTTTCAAATATTCTCTTACAGAAAGAAAAGAGTTGATAGCAAAGTTTGTGAGTAATTGGTATTTCCTTATAACAACTTAAGGGTTTTTTTGTATATTTTAAGTTGTTTTACAGCAACCATCCTTGAATGTCTTCAAACATGTTCTAACATACAAAGAAGAGCCATCAGAAAAAATTGATTGACATTGGGTTAATTAAGGGTTGTGAGTATATGTTGGCATAACAAAAAACAATTGTGGACTTTGTAAGTATAATCTATGTTGTTTTACTTCTAGCATTTTATAATTAATGAAACAAAAATAATACTTTATATTAAATCTATGATTTATTATGGGGTATAAAACTTGCACAAAACAAAGTATGGAATTGAGCCAACATAAGAATTGTTGAAACAAGGCATGAGATTTGATTTTGAACATATGTGTATGATTCATGAGTCAATTCTTGCTTTGCAGCTACATCGTTTTTCAATTTACATTCATGTATATTATTTATTACAATTTTCATTATTCTCACCAATGTAGATAGACTCATTACAGTTTATTTTTATGTTTTTAGATGGAACTTGAAGAAGATGGAAACAATCGAGAAGATCAACCAAACATTCAGCAAAATAACCCCCAAGGCATGGAAGTAGCTCGAGCACTAACAGCAGTTCCAGTGAAGAATGATGACCAATATATTTGGATATCAATGCAAGATGCAATTGTATTTTTTTGAAATATTTGTCTTTAAAAATCAGACAATGTAATGGACATAGTGTCCCAATTGAAAGACAAGGGATTATCGATAAGTGTCCCATTTTGTATAACAAAGACCCTCTTATTCATATAATAAAATATTATTTAACTTATTCTATTGTGTTGTCCAATGTCATTGTGAAATCTTACATCGTTGATTAAATATATGGATGACCAAATATTATAATGAAGAGATGCAAAATCTGATGATATAACAAATTAATCCAAACATCATATCCAAATTCACTAAACAAAATATAAGATATATGTAAATTTTTTGATAAATAATGGAATTAAAAATTAACAATAATTGCACTATCACGTGTCGATGTTTCTCGGTGTATTTTAATTATTAATCTCATCGACATGTTTAATATTAAAATGCGTTGGTGTGTTTCATAAGAAATGTGCACCAGTGCTTTTATGTAATTAATTAGCATTGGTTTCAATATTTATTTAATTCCACAAAATTATATTAAAAAAAATAGCTTCGATGCATTAAGCGTATACGAAGCACCGATGTTTTTGTGTTATTAATAAGCACCGGTGTTTTAGGATTATTAATAAGCACGGATGCGTTTGTGTTATTAATACACACTGGTGCTATTATGTTATTGATAAGCATCGGCTCCTGTTTGTTACTAAAAAGCATCGGTGCATTCTATTTTTAATCCACCAGGGGAGGTTTTCCAAGTAACGCACTGGTGCATATTATCTTATACAACATTGGTTCCTCCTTATTAATAACACACCATTGTGTTCAAAGAAAAATTTAACGCTCCCCCGGCTGTCATCCAACCCACTGGCCGGGCAAATGCTACTTTGCATAACAACATCATTTTATGCTTAATTAATAACATGCATTTAAAATAGCTTAAACACATTTAAA
Organism: Picea mariana; assembly: GCA_032191745.1. Lineage (NCBI taxonomy): Eukaryota > Viridiplantae > Streptophyta > Pinopsida > Pinales > Pinaceae > Picea > Picea mariana. The sequence goes on along the minus strand of JASDQU010241111.1, from coordinate 250,143 downwards.
CTCAGAGTCAGCACAAAATTACTGCTGACATAAATAATCCATGGAATTAACATTAATTCATATGCACAGTGGAATACATGATAAAGATAAATACACAAACATGCAAAACATAATTAAAACATCGTCTGGTACTTATCTTTGAAACGGTGGTAATTCCACCAACCACATGCAGGCCTTCCACGAACCTCCCAGCCTTAGACCACACTGCTCATCAAGCTCAGCAGTGGTTCACCCCCAAGCTGGGACTAAACTCCACCCCAAGGTAAGGAATCCTAGGCTAGGCTAAGGTTACAGGGAAAACAGCACAGAATGACTGGAAGGATTCTTCCCAGGATGCCATCTTACACCCACTACTCCCGGACTCTCATTCCCCACATGCATGTTCTGCCCGAGAGTATACACCTTCACAAGAACAGTCCATCAGTGCTACACCTCCCTCTCTGGGTCTCGGCAATAGGTCGGATCAGGAAGTCTCAGAGCCCAAAGCTGGTGCTGGACACTCTCTGGAAGAAACCACTTCCCAGCAAACTCTCTCACCTGGAGAGAGTTGTTCACAGGCCTGACAACCTGCCTCTTCCAACAACAATCACATCCCTCACCTGGAGAGAGGTTACACATAGGCTAAGCACAAACTCACACTGGCCAGTAAGCCACGCGCAGTCCAACACTGCATTGCCACAATAGCCAACTGCGAAAATAGACACGGGCTTCCCAAACAGGCTCAGCAATCACGAAATAGACTCACGGTTTTGGTTTCGGGATTGCACAAGGTGTACAGAGATCCCATGCACAGGCTCAAACTGTTCAGGCAAGGAATGTACCGGCTTCCTTAGGAATCAACACAGACCTTTTCCCCTGTTTCAGAATTGCATGAGGGTATCTTACAGAGGTCAGACGAGACTCACGTTCAGACGGTYGATGGTGGAATGGAGGAGGAACCCCCATCACGGCTCAATTCATCATTTTTTAACTGCATGCACTTGAGTCGACACTTGTCACCCATGAAAATGCATGYGTTCCATCAKCATKTGTTCCTCCCTATTTGGAAGTCACTTGTCATTCCAAAAGAACTTAGGATAAAACATATATTTCACATGGTCTTTTTGGAATAATATTAAAATATTATTCCCAAGGACTTAAGCCCCTAGGCTCAACACTTATCCCCTCTTCCCACCTTCCAGCCCCTAATCCCTTTCCCACTCCGTGGAATCTTAGTCCCCCATCACTCATTCATCGTGGTCGGTCTGCACGCAGCGGTGTTTATATTTTTATTAATGTTCTGCATGATTACATATACAAAAGCAGGCTCTTGGCCTTCAACACTTAGGCTCTCTGGCCTAAAAATCACATAAGCCCACCAGCTTATATAAACTTGGATCACCAGCCTATAAAACATAATTACAATTCATTTTAGAAACATGATTTACAACAGGGCTCGGCCTTGGGGACATTACAATCCCCCTCCCCTTATTTCTGCACTATCCTCAGTGCAACTTTACACTGCATCTGCAAGCTTTTCAAAATTTTCAAAAAGATGTGGGTACTCTGCCCGCATAATATCTTCATGCTCCCATGTCACATCCTTAGGACCATACCAAGTCCACTGGACCTTTACAAGCCCTATAGCTCTAATCCGGAGATGTTTGATTTTTCCTGTCCAATATGCGCACGGGATGCACTTGCAGGACACCTTCTTGTTCCACCTGAATCACATTCTAATCGATAACATGATTAGCACCAAGTATATATTTCTTAAGAAATGAAACATGAAACACATTATGTACAGTCATAGATGCAGGTAATGCAAGCTTATATGCAACCGGCCCAATTCTTTCCAGGATTTCAAATGGCCCACAAAATTTGGCTGCCAACTTTGCGCAACTTCCCAGCTTCAGGGAACTCCTGTTAGTTTTCACTTTCAAAAAAACATGATCACCCACTTTGAATTCTCTGTGGGTTATGTTCTTATCAGCATAACTTTTCTGCCTATCTTGGTCAGCTTTCAAATTCTGTTTAATTTTTATCATTTGGTCCTCCATCTCCTTCAGCAACTCTGGCCCAACTACTTCTCTGTCAGCTGGATTATCCCAGCTCACTAGAGTGTTGCACTTTCTTCCATAAAGTGTTTCAAATGGGATCATCTTCAACGATGCATGATACCCATATTGTAGGCGAATTCTACCAAATGCAAGTAGTCTTCCCATCTTGATGGTTTGTCCATCATGTACATTCTCAGCATGTCCTCTATTACTCTATTCACCCTCTCTGTCTATCCATTAGACTCGGGATGATACATTGTACTAAAATTCAGATTCGTTCTGAATCCTTTGAACAGTCCTTTCCAAAAATTCGAGGTGAATTTCGAGTCCCTATCAGACACAATCGCTTTACGAATTTCGTGCAAGCGTGCCACTTCTTTTAAGAAGATATCAGCAACATCTGATGCCTTGCGAGTAGTTTTCAGTGGAATAAAATGGGCATCTTTTGTAAGATTTCCCACCACAACCATGATTGAATCATGTTGATTGCTCGTTCTGGGCAGTCCTATAATAAAATCCATGGTCACCATTTCCCACTTCCATTCAGAAATGGGCAAAGGTTGCAGCAACCCTGTTGGGTGCCTATGCTCAGCTTTAACTTTCTGGCACTCCATACATCTGGCAATGTATTTAGCGATCTCTCTCTTCATACCCGACCAAAAGTAATGGCTTTTGACTGCTGCCACAATCTTCTGATATCCAAGGTGTCAAGCATAAGTCACGTTATGCATTTCTTTTAGAATTGCAAGTTTCAATTTCTGGACATTGGGTATATACACTATGTTTTTATACAGAAGTATTCCATTAGCTCCCAAGATGTAATTTCCCTCTTTCTGTAGTCTCTCGCTCTGTTGTAGCTTTGCTACCAAGTCTCTGTACTGCAAATCTGCATTTGCATCTTCCAAAATTCTATCTTTAATATCAGTCATGTACATGCTAATGGTTGTAGCATGTAATTCATGCACCTTTCTGCTGAGTGCATCAGCCACCTTGTTTTCCTTCCCTTTGATATGCTTGATATCAAAGTTGTATTCACACAGAAATTCCAGTCACTTACTTTGTCTAGCGTTTAAGGTTGGCTAATCAAACAAGTATTTCAGACCATTATGGTCTATTCTGAGTTCAAACCTCCTTCCCATGACGTAATGTCTCCATTTCCTCAGAGCGTGAATGATTGTTGTCAACTCCAAATCGTGAGTGGCATAATTCTTTTCATTCTCTTTCAGCTTCCTGGACTCATAAAAGATTACAAATCCATTATGGCTGAGAACTCCTCCCAACCATTCCTTACACGCATCTGTGCACACCACGAAATCCATATTTGGATCTGCAATCCTCAAGATTGGAGCGTTGGTTAACAGCTGCTTCAATCGCTAGAAACTCTTCTCACACTCTTCAGTCCACTGAAACTTTTTCTCCTTCCTTTGTAAGGAAGTGATAGGGTGAGCTATCCTTGAGAACCCTGCTATAAACCTTCTGTAATAGCCCGCTAGACCCATAAAGGATATAACTTCCACCACATTCCTTGGCACTGACCATTCTCTGATGGCCTCAACCTTCTCAGGATCCACACCGATCCCTTCTTCTGAAATAATGTGCCCCAAGTAATGAATCTACCTTTGATAAAACGAGCATTTTCTCAACTTGGCATACAGTTGGTGTTCTCTCAACACTTGCAGCACCATCCTCAGGTGTTTTTCATGCTCTACTTCTGACTTGGAATACACAAAAATGTCATCCAGGAAGACTATGACAAACTTGTCTAGATAGTCCCTGAATACACCATTCATCAAGCACATAAAAACAGCAGGTGCATTTGACAGCCCAAATGGTACCACTGTGAACTCGTAATGACCATACCTTGTTCTAAAGGCAGTCTTGTTGATGTCTTCATCCTTTATTCTTACCTGATGATATCCCGATCTGAGATCTATCTTCGAAAATATTTTCGCACCTTTAAACTGATCGAAAAGATCATCGATCCTCGACAGAGAATACTTGTTCTTGACAGTTACTTTGTTCAACTGTCTGAAATCAATGCACAGCCTCAACATACCGTCCTTCTTCTTCACGAATAGGACCAGGACACCCCAAGGTTACACATTGGGGTGAATGTACCCCTTCTTTAGAAGCTCTTCAAGCTACAATTGCAACTCTTTCAGCTCTGGCGTACTCATTCTATAAGGAGCTTTCGACACTGGAGCTTCTCCAGGCATCAAATTTATAGAAAAATCGATGTCTCTTTTCAGAGGTAGTCCAGCTACCTCCTAAAATACATCTTCAAACTCTGTAAGTACTTCATGGTCTCCAATATTTGGGACTTCATCTCTGGATGTTTCTTCCACACGGGCTGCAAATAATTACAACCTTTTATGTAGCACTTCTTCAGCTGCATTGCTGAGATTTCTCTAACCACCACAGCTTTGGGAATCCCTTGGACTGTTTTTCGATTCCCTTCCTCATCCAGGCATGTAAACTTCTTGTTACGACAGTACAGAAGGGCATGGTGTTGGTCCAACCAGTCCATCCCAATTAAGCAGTCATAAGAGCCTAAAGGCAGAATATTCAATTCATCCTTAGTGTTCAATCCTTTCATGTCCACAGAACAGGACTTAACCAACTCAGTGAATTTCCTCTTGGTTCCTATAGCCAACTGCACTAACCAAGACTTTTCATGTTTGCTTCTTGATAAATGAAAACTTTCCACCACCCTAGGATCTACATAACTATGGCTAGCCCCTGAATCAATTAAAATAATAAATGGTCGGTTGTTAATCATACCTTCCACTTCAATCATGTGTGATTGAAATTCAGCTTGCTTTTTGTCCAGGGCCGCATAGATCCTTGGCATTCTACTGCCCATGTCCTCCACTATTTCAGCTTGTTGAACATTATGGACAGTTCTTGCTTTGCCATTTTTATGGGGACAATCTCTGTATTTATGGTTCCCTTTACAGCCCCAACACTGAATGGGCATCTGTCTCTGCCTTTGTTCCCCCACTTCAGCCGTTCTTGGCTCTCTAAATGATAGATGTCCTTGAGGACTATTTCTGAAAAAGAGAGGTTTGTTTCCCTTCTGCCTTTGTTCCTTCTTAAACTTCCTCTGGTCATCCCAAGCCTTCCGAAAGGTAGGCTTTTCTCTTTGTTGTTCATATAATAATTTAGCCCTTCTTATTGTTTCTTCCATAGTCTTAGGATCATCATACTAAATCTTGTCACAAATGGCAAGTGGCAGTCCACTCTGATACCTTTGAATATTGACAGCCTCATCCTTGATGAATGGAACATACTTCAGTAGTTCCAAGAAACTTCGTTCGTATTCATCAATGGTCATGATGCCTAGCTTGAGTTCAAATAACTCCTTCATCTTTCTGTCATAGTATCTTTTAGTCAGGTATTTCTTCTCGAAATACCTCTTGAACTCCTTCCAAGTGATATCTTTCTCTCTAATGTGTTGCACCTACACAAACTGATCCCACCACATGGATGTTTTTCCTTTTAGTTGACACATCGCAATTCTTCCTTCTGCATGAGAGGAATAATTCTGCAGTTGGAAATATTTCCTCATGCCAAGCAACCATGTTTCGGCATCTACCTCCTTCTTATGTTCTCCATCAAATGTAGGAGGCTTAATCTTATTCATCTCCCCTTTCAATTCATCCATCCCATATCTCTTATGCTTTCGGGTAGGGGATGGGCTTGAACTACTATGTGCCTCCCTACTAGAATTCTTTGGTGAGCGACGATGATGTCTGCTACCACTCCTCAATATTCTTCTCCTCTCAGGGGTCCTGAAATTTCTTGATCTTATTTTTCTCTCAGGGGTCCTGCGATTCTCTATCTTGCTTGAGTCACTCCCCTTCTCCAATTTCCTTTCTATTATTTCTAGGCTCTTCAACATTTTTAAGTTGAATTCACCCTGTTGATCCCTGACTCTCATGAGCTTTCGGCTATCATCTCAGCGAGCCTGGGCATCTTTCTGCAATATTTCAATGAGTTTCATCATATGTCCTTCCTTATCCAATTCTCTTATGTGCCCATTGGAGTTCAATCCTTCGACTCCCAGGTTGACATCTCTTCCTTCTCTTGCGTCCTCTGATTCGGAGGCAATCTGCACCTCTTCCATTTATATACTTGGTTGTCCTAACACTCGTTGAACTCTGCACACACAATGTGCAGTCAACCGAAGTTTGTCAAACCTTAAACCCTTAATAAAACTTCAACATTCATAAACCAACGTGAATAAGAAAAACATTTTGAATCCACTAAGTTTTTTGAGCTATGTTTGGCTTTGCAAATTTTAGGACTTCTAGTTTCGGGTTCTTGGTCCACGAGACTCTCATACTCGCTTTCGAGTTTCGGGGTTTTGGTCCATGAGGATCCAACAATTAAATCCTCAATGGTTCTTTTGTCTTCGAAAGTTTCAGGACTTTGGGACTTCGGGGTTTTGGTCCCCAGAGGTTCTCGCACTCGCTTCCCTCTCCAACTCTTGGCTCCCAAACTTCCAACCTCTCTCCCCCTGGGCCCACAGCACAGCTATCGCCAACCAAGGTAGGGATTTCAGGATTTCGACACTTCGATTTTGAGGTCTTCGGTACCCGGGAGTTCACGAAGCAGTGACTCCAAGTCTCTTGTCACTTCAATCCCCGACTTCTAAAATTTCTATCTCCTTACCCTCCGAGCCCACAGTACAATTGTCGCCCTTAACCACGGTGGCGCGTGGCACATTCAGGAGGGTCCACGTCACCCTCAGTGATGTCATCGTGTACCACCACTCTCGCTTTTCTTCTCAACCCACTGGCACGTGGTACACACCCATGTGTCCATGTCCATTCCAAGTGAAATCCAATGGTTAGAATTCTCTCAAATCTATGGTGCAGATCCTTTCAGCGTTTCAGTGGACCTACACAAAGTCGCCCATTCCGGACCCCCCCCCCCCTTAGTAAAGGTAGAAATGAAAAGGGGGTCTGAAATCCAATCTTGTCCATAGATCCGAGCGCCCCAATCTAAGTTGTCGAAACCTACGCGCTCAATTCCAGACCCCCCCCCACCCTTGTTAAAGGTAGAACGACGACGCGGGTCTGGAATGGAACCCTGGTCGTAGATCTGGGTGCGCAAATTCAGGCGGCCCAGATTTTTCTGCCGCTTAACGAAATTACGATCTATTAATCTACTTGATCCAATGGTCAAGTTCCTCTCCTACGATCTACGGTGTAGATCGTTTCGGGATTTCGCATACCGCGATTTCCACGTTCCTGTGCAACTCCAAAGGGTTTTAAGCCCTGCACACATTCTCCAAATCTGACGGTCGTGAGGGTTCTCCTTTCCTCTCGAACAGATCCTACGGCTCCAACACCTCATGCGTTGAACTCTATCTCTCTCCTGGTGGCCATATACCACACCGACTGTGGATTCTAAAATATCGCTAAACCTCCTGAGCTTTGTAACACGGTCAAGTGACTCCTTGACACTTAGGAACATTCCGGGGTTTGAAATTGGCCCTCCCAACACAATTTTTTCTCAAAACAAATTTGGTCCAAGACCACTTATCTGGCCCATCCAATATCAGCGTCGAAACCATGGCTCTGATACCATTATGTAACGCTTCCCCAGCCATCATCCAACCCACTGGCTGGGCAGACGCTACTTTGTGAAACAACAACATTTTATGCTTAATTAATAACATGCATTTAAAACAGGTTAAACACATTTAAACTCAGAGTCAGCACAAAATTATTGCTGACATAAATAATCCATGGAATTAACATTAATTCATATGCACAGTAGAATACATAATAAATATAAATACACAGACATGCAAAACATAATTAAAACATCGTCTGGTACTTATCTTTGAAACAGTGGTAATTCCACCAACCACATGCAGGACTTCCACAAACCTCCCAGCCTTAGACCATGTTGCTCATCAAGCTCAGCAGTGGGTCACCCCTAAGTTGGGACTAAGCTCCACCCCAAGGTAAGGAATCCTAGGCTAGGCTGAGGTTACAGGGAAAACAACACAGAATGACTGGAAGGATTCTTCCCAGGATGTCATCTTATGCCCACTACTCCCGAACTCTCATTCCCCACATGCATGTTCCGCTCGGGAGTATACACCTTCATAAGCACAGTCCATCGGTGCTACACCTCCCTCTCTAGGTCTCGACAACAAGCCGTATCAGGAAGTCTCAAAGCCCGAAGCTGATGTTGGACACTCTCTGGAAGAAATTACAACAGGGCTTAGCCTTGGGGACATTACACAAAAAATCCTCGGTGCTTAATTATTTTTAACTCTCCTTGTGCGTTTTATTGTTAAAGCCCCAGTGCTTAAATATTTTACTTCCCCTGTGCTTGACTTTAAGTGTACAGCACCAGTGCAGCACGTGTATGTATGCATTGGTGCTTGTACCTCATAAAAACACATTGATTTGTAAACATCCTCTAAGACCTCTGCCTGTCCAGATTTTTTTAGATATAATAAAGTTCTATTATAGTATCTGCAAAAGCATCCGCTATCAAAAAAAAATGTTGTAGCAGAGGTTCTTTTGACCATTATTGCCAATTTTGTAACACTAGAAACCTTTGTTATAACCTCCACTAAAAGGTGTTTTTCTTGTAGTGACACTCCTAAGAACACCACAAAAATCGACTTCGTTCCAAAGACTGTTTATCTTAAAAATAATCGGTCTTACATTGTGTTGTACAATTGCTCACATTCGACTATATTGAATCAAACCTAGCTTTGTTGAACTCTCAAGATTAAGAAAACCCATTGTTTTAATAAATTTCCATGTACTAGTAGATGTTACAACCATCACTTAGACCAATGGTGGAAAATAAACCAAGCGTCAAGGAAATGGGCACAGAATAATTGTAAATACTTCTAATTAACGACCCCGTATAAACGAAGGAACTCGAGAGGGACTTGGAATCGATGGCGAATCCGTGGATCCATGATTGTATATGTGGCCGATTGCAAATGGGGAAATTAGAAGGGGCTTAGAGTTGATGATGAATCTGCACATCCATGTCTAGACATATGTCTGGTTGCAAGTGGATCTCGACAAACGATGAAAGGCGAAGGGGAATCGTCCCCTTAAAAAAAATTCTTCAACGTAATTATCACTTCAACAAGTTAGAGACTTGAATGTCAAAATTGTTGGAAATACTGAGACAGGGGTGAATCAGTATTTAGAGAAATTAGTATTTTTGAACTTGTACTTCAATCAGATCATGTATTCAATTTATATCCAATCAGCAATGAAGACTATCCAATGAACAATGAAGAATAGTATAAGAGATACGCCAATACACCATGCATGGTATATAAGAAGTAATCATGTATTTTTGTTCAAAGGAAGTAACAACTTCCAAAGATAGCTACAGCTTCCAAATACAAAGGGAGGGATAAACCTCCAAAAGGAAGATACAATCCTCCAATATCGAGAGAGTGTTGACCTCTCCATCCTTTCCCCTTCCTTCCACGCAAGAATATATGAGAGATAATAAAACTTTACATTAAATTATCACCATCAACCAATCATCACATAGAACCTGATAATGCTTTCTGAGACTTATTCAAATTTTTCAATTCTTCACTTCTTGGAATACTCTGATCCTGTATATAATATTACTCAATGTATTCTCTGAAACTCCTCCAATTTTCACTCCTTAAATCCTCCAAGAAAAGGAGTTATAGAGAAAATGGCAGACCTTATTCAATTATGGTTTATTCAGGAGTGTGAACTTGTATAGAATGCCATGTGCTCAATATTTAACATGAGATTTTGAAATTCATACGCAGGAAACCAAATCCCGTACTCTTTCCAATCCAATTGGTCTCACTTCATTTGGATTATCTATGAGGATGTTATGATTGTTTTACCCAGAACACTTGTTTATGACTAGCTTCAAGACTAGTCAAAAACCCTATCTTCCACAGAGTGTATCTCCAAAATTATAACGAATAAAGAGATAAAAATTTTACCACAGGTACCTAGATATGTCTTCTCAATAGCCTCCAAATTTCACCATCTGAATCGTTCTAGAAACAAAATTATAGTGAAAATATTAAAATGACCTGTAAATAACATACCTTAGAACACATCACCAAAAGACTTCATCCTCCCTTTAAATTCAGCCTTCTTTACTTCATATTTCCTCATAAATTCGACTTATATCTACTTGTTCATTAATAAAATTGTGTTTGTTGAAAAATCAATGTATAATGATATGTACGTATACCCTTTATGTCACTTCCTTTTAACATTAGGGTCGACATGTAGTTTCTACTTCAATTCACATTGTCATCTTCAAAAATTCATTTCTCCTCAATCGTGAGGATCCACGTGGCGTGCCACATACCATCGAAAGAATAATGACTTATACTATCCATCCATGGGTGTTGTATCTGCATGTGTAATTTCCTTCATGTCTATCTACTTCGATCAACTGTGGGGTCCAAAAGCCAATGGCTAGGGTTGACATCAATGACAACAACCAATCTTCCAACAATCTCCCCCTTTGTCATTGATGGCAAAACTCATGCTACCCATGTCATCATGATCCCAATTTCTCTCCCCCTTTGACATCAATGGCAAAGGGTGGGGCTACTCCCCCTAAGTTCAATGGCATAGGGTGACCTTCTTCTTTGGGGCTGCTCCCCCTGAACATGTGGCACTCAATAATACTTCATCCTTATTTTTGGTCTTTGGGACTTTTTCTTCCTTGGAATCCTTTTGTGTGGATTTTGTCTTCTATATCTTCTTCATGTCTAGGATGTATATGTTGTTTGGTCTTCTTATTGTAGTTTCAACCAATCTTCTTGAGTTATTTTCTCTGATTTTACATTTTCGGGAATCAAACATAAGAGTGTATCCTTGATCACATATTTTGCTGACACTGAGGAAATTATGCTTCAAATATTCAACCAATAGGACTTTTCTTGCTTTTACATTTTCACTTCCAAGCTTTACATCTCCTTTTCCAAGTATTTTGGTAGATGAGTCATCTCCAAATGCAACATTTCCACCCTTTTTCTTCAAGTTGACAAATTTGCTTTGATCTTTGGTCATATGAGATGAGCACCCACTGTCTATGAACCATCCATCTTCTTCTTTGCATTCTTTAGCGACCAACGTTATTCAGCAGTTTTCATTGTGTGGAATTTCTTTCATTTTCCATGTTGTAGTTGGTATAGGGACATTTGGCATAGGATTATCTTCCTTCATCTCTCTACAATCTTGTGCTTTGTGACCAAGATTATTGCACTTGTAGCATACAATATTTTGATCCATTAATGGGTCAAATGTATTATAATTGTTGTTGATAGGTCTATGAACATTTACATATCTACTATTTGCACCATTCATGTAGCTTGTGTAGTTATTCCTTTCATTGATTCTACAATCGATTTCCTTCTGTCCAAAATTTCCACAAGTTATAACAGTGTCCAAGAAAGAAATGTTGATACCTGGGATTAAGTGACATTTTTTGTGGTGTGGTTCATCTGGGTTCACGATCTATTCTTCTGTAGTTTCCTTCATAATGATTGCTTTCATACCTGATGGGAGAGGATCTTCTTGATGTCTCATTCCTTCTGAATTCTAGTCTTCTATCTTGTTGTTCAACTTGCTTTGGAGTGTTGGTTTCATCATTTTCATCTTCCTTCTCTTGTTTTGTTGTCTTCAAACTGTCATTGTATCATAGTCATGTATTTTCATTTGGAGATCTTTGACTGCTAAGGATCTCATCTAATTTTTCGGTGTGTTTTTTGAACTTCTTCAACTTTTTTGTTGTCAATAGTAGCTCCCCTTTTGTGTGATCCAATTCTGCTTTCAATGTCTCATAATCTTCTAATTGTTCATTCAATCTATCAATGGTTTTTTCAAGCTTGTAATTCTCTTCTTCACAACTACTCAATTCACCTTTTAGTATTATGTTTGTGTTTCTAATGTTTTTTATTTTCATTTTCAACATGCTTCAACTTTTCAAGATTCTCATCTTCGTATTCACTCTCTACATTGTCTTTGTATCCCCAAAAGGAATCAAGGTTGGTTTCTTCATCTAAATCTTCTTCAAAAATGATTTCTTCTTCTTTAGAACTCTTGTGATCACCATCCTGGGTTTCTTGGGTTATGAAGAGGATTTCTCCTCTGTCATTATCTTCTTCATCACTCTCATCTGAGGAAATTTCATCATCCTTGGAGTAGAAGCTCCTTTTATTATTGATAATTCTCTTTTTATAGTATAATTTTTCAATAATATGTCATATTCTACGACAGTTAATGCATTTGAGAGGAGACTTAACTTTGTATTTTCTAGTTCTCTTATGTAGCCTTCTTACGAAATTTGATATTTCTTCATCAAGGCCATTATCCTTGTCTTTTGTCTTATTTATGGATTTAAAGGTTGGTTCATTGTTTGGCTGGTCACTTTATGTACATGTTCTCATTTCATATGCTATAAGAGACCCATGTAATTCATCCATTGTCATTTTGGTCAAGTCCCTAGTTTCTTCAATGGCAGAGACCTTAGCATCATACTTCAAGAGAAGTGATCTCAACACTTTTTGTACAATCAAGGATTCATTGAGATCTTCTCCTAATCCTCTGATAGCATTAACAACTTCATCAACTCTAAGAAAATAGGTTGTAATATCTTCTTTTTCATCCATCTTCAAATTTTCAAATTCTACTCTATGTCATTGAAGCTTGACCTGCTTAACTTTTGGACACCTTCATAGATACTCTTGAGTTTGTCCCATGCCTCTTTAGCAGTGTTGCAACCCATCATTTTTCTAGAAATGGTTGGTGCCAATTCTCCGAAAGTAACATGTATGGATTTTGAATTACAACTCACAAGCTTCTTCTCATTTGGATCAGTTGGAGCATTCTTTGGGATTACATAACCATTTACAATTGAGTACCAAATGTCTACTCCCAAAGCTGTTAGGTAAGTTTTCACTATATCACTCTAGTATGAATAATTGCTTCCATCAAATATTTGAATCCCATTTGGAATGTGCTCATGGTCATCCATATCTTCTTAGTATTTTCCTTCTAGTGGTTAAACTATTCTGAAGGCAACCTCACTCTGATACCAATTGTTGGAAATACTGAGAGGGGGGTGAGTCAGTATTTATAGCAATTAGTGTTTTTGAACTTGTACTTCAATCAGATCATGTATTCAATTTATATCCAAACAGTAATGAAGACTATCCAATGAACAATGAAGAAAAGTATAAGAGATACACCAATACACCATGTACAGTATATAAGAAGTAATCATGTATTATTATTCAAAAGAAGTAATGACTTCCAAAGGTAGCTACAACTTCCAAATATAAAGGGAGGGATAAACCTCCAAAAGGAATATACAATCCTCCAATATCAATAGAGGGTTGACCTCTACATTCTTCAACCTTCCTTCCACCCAAAAATATATGAGAGATAATAAAACTTTACATTAAATTATCACCATCAACCAACCATCACATAGAACCTGATAATGCTTCCTGAGACTTCTTCAAATTCTGCAATTCTTCACTTCTTGGAATACTATGATCTTGTAGATAATATTACTCAATGTATTCTCTGAAACTCCTCCAAGTTTCACTTCTTGAATCCTCCCAGAAAAGGAGTTATAGAGAAAATGGTAAACCTTATTCAATTCTGGTTTATTGAGGAGAGCAAACTTGTACAGAATGCCTCATGCTCAATATTTAACATCAGATTCTGAAATTCATACACATGAAACTATAGCCTATACTCGTTCCAATGCAATTAGTCTCACTTCATTTTTATTTTCTATGAATACGTTATGATTGTTTTACATGGAACATTTGTTTATGACTAGCTTCAGGACTAGTCAAAAACCCTATCTTCCACGGAGTGTATCTCCAAAATTATAATGAATAAAGAGCTGAAATTTTTACCACAGATACCTAGATATGTCTTCTAAATAGCCTTTGAATTTTACCATATTAATCATTCTATAAACAAATTTATAGCACAAATGGTAAGATGACCTATAAATAAAATACCTTGGAACACATCACCAAAAGACTTCATCCTCCCTTGAAATTCGGTCTTCTTTACTTCATATTTCCTCATAAATTTGACTTATATCTCCTTATTCATTAATCAATTTTTGTGTGTTGAAAAATGAATGTATAATGAGATGTATTTATACCCTTTATGTCACTTCCTTTTAACATTAGGACCGACATGTAGTTTATGCTTCAATTCACATTGTCATCTTCAAAAATTCATTTCTCCTCAATCGTGAGGATCCACGTGACGTGCCACATACCACTGGAAGCGGCATGACTTATACTATCCATCCATGGGTGGTGTATCTACATGTGTAATTTTCTTTATGTATATCTACTTCGATCAATTGTGGGGTCCAAAATCCAATGGCTTGGGTTGACATCAATGACAACAACCAATCTTCCAACAAAAACCAACTCCTACATGGAATTATTTTTGGTATAGATATGTGAGAATTCTATGGTATAAGATTAGTTCATCATTAAGGATGCATTTTTCGTAACTCGTTCAATAAATCCAAGCATCAATAACTAAGCAAAGATAAGTAAATAGATAAAAACACACCACCACAACAACACAAAAAAAACACTCTCCAATAAGAAGCTCTATGCATAAATGAAATTCTTCAATGATGTACAAATGAGGCAAGACCTCCAATATGTAGAGACTTGAATGTCAAAATCAACTCCTAAAATTGCATAATTTTTTGTGTAGATATATGAGAATTCTAAGGTATAAAACTATTTCATCATTAGGGATTCGTTTTCATAACTCATTCAATAAATCCAAGCATTGATAACTTAGCAAAGATAAGTAAACGCCTAAAAACACACCACCACAACAACACAAAAAAAACATGCTCCAATAATAAGCTGAATGCATAAATGAAGTTTGTTGTAGGTGAATCCCCCTACGGACAAGTGGATTACCTCTTGGTCTCTAGACTCCTAAGGCCAAGACAGAAAAGTGCTTAACATGGACACTGACTTCCTCTTAGATCTAACCAAGCTAATAAATGAAAGAGAGGGAGAAAGATATGTTCCTTATTAGCGACGTGTTTCCTTGCAAAGTCATGGTTGAGCTTCGATCTTGAGCTCCCTGATAGGTCCTGTAGGACAAACAAAGATACAATGGACTTCCTACTCTACTAATATTAGCTCAAATATAGATCCATCTACTACAAACAAACTCATGTGGAACAAGCACAAGTTTGAAAGAAACGGGCCAAGCATTGATTATTAATGTGAACAAGTAAAAGTACTTACAATCCTTTGAATGAAGGTGCAGCAGCTTCTTCCGGTTCTCCTTGTCCAACCCCTTTGCTCAAATAATCTCCCCTGATTGCTTTGATGACATCTCACTCATGAGATCATAAGTTTGATGTAATTATCAATCTCCATTGTACCTTTCACCATGAGAAGGCCTCCTTATATAACCTTGGAGAGGTCCTGTTGGAGCTCAGAAATGTCCTATTTTCATCCACCTTTCCCTTCACTATTCCTTACATTTCGTCGCCCTATTAAACCTTTGTCATATCATTTTCATAAATACATTTGGGTTTCACATCATTATTTTCCATTTCACATATATCTCAACTATGTGTGAGCTTTGTAATGTGTAGGAATATGTGGATGATTAATTCAAAGAGACTTCTTGAATATCTCTTCCATCATTCCAAAGGAGATAGTTATTCAAGCCTCTTTTCAAGGAGAAGATCATGGAAGATTTGGGTGGCATATCTTATCTAGGATTCATGAGACATGTGGAAGATTTGAAGGGATCATATCTTGTAATAATGGGAAAGTAGTTGAGAGTGGTTGAGAGAATAGTGGATCTATCATTATGAGATGGTTATCTTCATTTCAAGACTCTCATGTATATAAGAGAGTGCTCTCTCTTCATGAGGGGGAGGAGGGAGAAGTAGATCATTAGAATGAAGATTAGATTTTGATTAGCTTTTGATGAAGGAAAGGGATTCTTAGCTTGGTTTCATTGATTCATACTTTCATTATTGTTTCATGAAGATTGATTTGATTCTTGTAATGTAATTCAACATCGTCTTATTGTGTGAGCTTACATATGTTATTTGTTGTTAACTCTTCACATGTTGTATTTCCCTTATGCAATTTCATGCTTTCCTAGTTAGTGTTTCAATGTTTTCTTAGATTAGTTGGATTTCAGCAACATAGATTAGATTAGATTAGTTCTACTTCAGTCCTGCATAAACAGTGCATGTGCTTCGTCAGTTTACGCACCCCGGGTTGACAATTAAATAGTTGGGCAAGTACTACAACGTTATTATAACGACATACATTTCACCTAACATTTTGGCGCCATTGTCGGGGAAGCACAAGGGATTGAGGTATCGTCGTTGATAGTCAGAAACAGGTGCTGAAGTTTCCTGTCTATGAAATAGGGTCATGTTCTCTGTTAGAGATAGTTAGCCTTCAGTGCATGTCAATTATTTTAATGAGTTCATGAAAGTGTGCAAATCAGAAACAGGTGTTGAAGTTTCCTGCCTAGGAAATAGGCTCTTGTTCTCTGTTAGAGATAGTTAGCCTTCAATGCATGTCAATTATTTTAATGAGTTCATGAAAGTGTGCAAATCAGAAACAGGTGCTGAAGTTTCCTGCCTAGGAAATAGGGTCTTGTTCTCTGTTAAGAGGTAGTTAGTCTTCAATGTGTGTCAATCATTTCAATTAGCAATGATTTCATAAAAGTTTGGTGATCGGAAACAGGTGCTGAAGATTCCTGCTTTGGGAATAGGGTCCTGTTCTCTGGTTATAGAATAGTTGGTCTTTCCTTTGGGTAAGGGCATGCAGAGTGTGTTTCAATTCCTGCAAGTGTGGTATTATAAATTTCAATTTCTGCAAGTATGGTAGTGTAAATTTCAAGTCTCGCAACTGTGAAGAGTGTTTTTCATGTGTTTCAGCAAGAGTGGTTTATTTCAAGAGTGTTTCAGCAAGTGTGATTTTCAGATTTTCATTTTGATTTGGGTGCTGTAAGAATCCCTTCTTTTTAACATGGTTTAACTATGAGTATAATCTTGGAACAGCTCACTCAGATCCTTGCGGAAGCCGGGATTTCCTCTTCTCTGGAAGACAAGATCTTGATAGCAGCCGAGAGCTTAATTACTCCTCCAGAAATAGACGATGAATCAACACATGAAGAATGCGAACAGGAGGAGGAGGAGGACAATGAGGAGTTGTAGCATGATCTAAGTGAGACAAATTACGCCTACGAGAGCCTCATCGAACGATGGTTTCAAGCAAGTACCAGGTTAGAGTCATTTAGTTTTTCTTTCTATTTTGATAATTTAGAGTTTCAACAGTTTTCCGATTATCATTTGTATATTTATGTATATTTCTGATTATCATTTGTGAAATTGAAAGAGCACATATTCATACTACTATTACGTGAATGGCTTCACTGGAAGTTTGATTACACGTAACTACTTTCTAATTTCTAATTAGTATAGAATAGGTAGGCTTTCATTTTCAGTTTTTACTTTTATTTTCAGTTTTTTTTTCTTAGGAATAAGTATGCTCTCCTCCGCACTTTGTGCGATCGCGAGGATCAGAAAATAGGGATGATTTGGATGTCAAGAATGAATGTTTTAACATGCTTAACAGTAAATCACAATAAAACCAATTTTACATGTTGTTACAGCATGCTGAAACAGTGAAATTTTTGCTGTTACAACATGTTGAAACAATGAAATTGTTTTACATGCTGAAACAATGAAATTTTATATGTTGAAACAGTGAAATTTTCGTTGTTATAACATGCTGAAACAGTGAAATTTTCGTTGTTATAACATGCTGAAACAGTGAAATTGTTTTACATGCTGAAACAGTGAAATTTTATATGTTGAAACACTGAAATTGTTTTACATGCTGAAACAGTGAAATTTTATATGCTGAAACAATGAAATTTTCGTTGTTACAACATGCTGAAACAGTGAGATTGTTTTACATAATGAAACTGTGAAATTTTATATGTTGAAACAGTGAAATTGTTTTACATGATGAAATAATGAAATTTTACATGTTGAAACAGTGAAATTTTATACGCTGAAACAGTGAAATTTTCGCTGTTACAACATGCTGAAACAGTGAAATTGTTTTACATGTTGAAACAATGAAATTTTATATGCTAAAACAGTGAAATTTTCGCTGTTACAACATGCTGAAACAGTGAAATTGTTTTACATGCTAAAACAGTGAAATTTTATATGTTGAAACAATGAAATTGTTTTACATGCTGAAACAGTGAAATTTTATATGCTGAAACAGTGAAATTGTTTTACATGCTGAAACAGTGAAATTTTATATGCTGAAACAATGAAATTTTCGTTGTTACAACATGCTGAAACAGTGAGATTGTTTTACATAATGAAACTGTGAAATTTTATATGTTGAAACAGTGAAATTGTTTTACATGTTGAAACAATGAAATTTTACATGCTGAAACAGTGAAATTTTATACGCTGAAACAGTGAAATTTTCGTTGTTACAACATGCTGAAACAGTGAAATTGTTTTACATGCTGAAACAGTGAAATTGTTTTACATGCTGAAACAGTGAAATTTTATATGTTGAAACAGTGAAATTGTTTTACATGCTGAAACAGTGAAATTTTATATGCTGAAACAGTGAAATTATTTTACATGCTGAAACAGTGAAATTTTATATGTTGAAACAATGAAATTTTCGCTGTTACAACATGCTGAAACAGTGAGATTGTTTTACATAATGAAACTGTGAAATTTTATATGCTGAAACAATGAAATTGTTTTACATGCTGAAACAATGAAATTTTATATGCTGAAACAGTGAAATTTTCGTTGTTACAACATGCTGAAACAGTGAAATTGTTTTACATGCTGAAATAATGAAATTTTATATGCTGAAACAGTGAAATTGTTTTACATGCTGAAACAGTGAAATTTTATATGCTGAAACAATGAAATTTTATATGTTGTTACAGCAAAATTTTATATGCTGAAACAATGAAATTTTGACATGATGTTACAGCATGTTGAAACAGTGAAATTTTTTTTTTAAATGTTGAGACAGTCGTTGTTACAGGATCTGCAAACAATAAAACAATAGTGGTGTTAGGATAAAATAAAACAAAACAAAAAAATGTATATGGATTTCTTTCGCATGTGGTTTGTGGAATGTAATCCCAAGTCTTCTACCATTTACACTATCCTTCCATCCCACTTCTTCGATCTTGATTTGAACACCACCCTTTACTCTTTCCTCATAATCAAATCGTTGATGCAATCTGTCATGAATATTTGACTCTTTCCAGTGCTCTCAGTACTCAAAGCGACTATCTCTCTTTTGTTGTCATCATACCTGATCTGTTATCATTTATCCCAGAGACTATTCTACAAATCGAACCACGTTTTCTAGATCACTTGACCCTATTACAATCATTGAAGATTCTCTTTAGGTATTCATATTGTTTTTCATACTCACGGTAGTTTGTGGAGATGTGCACTGACTTGGAGAATTCATTATCAAATCAATTTATTGTTTACGGATATCATTTCTGCCAAATAACGGTAAACTTAGATCTGATAAAACAATCAAATATCTCAATTAATAACAGAATTGGATCATGCCTATCCACTGCACGCTACAAAAACGCAAAAACGTTATAACGAATAAGCTGGAAATAAGCCATAATGTGTGGCTAAGATCAATCAATTGACTAATTCGTTCGTGAAATCCATTGACAAACGTTTGGATGATTGATAATCTGAACATAGACGCAGCAATAGTTTATTCTAGTCATCGTGATCTTGAGACCCAGCTCATATATGCAATGAGAAACTCTCGATCTGAAATTTTCCGTCAATTAACGTCCATTTGCAGATAGTCAACTTCGGGTGAAATTTTCGAGAAAACAGTGACGAATTTCAAAAATCCGGGACACGGGTTTTGTGCAGAAGGGTCTCATGTAGCTGACTCGTGAGCGATTTTTGAAAATTATTCTTGGTTTGAGAGTAGTTTTGATTTTTTGGGACATGAAAAAGCTCAATTTTGGGATGGACGGTTTTTAACAACAGTCAAACTCATGCTCAGCTGGAAGAAATGGCAAATTTCTTTATGGACAGGAGCCTGATTTGCAGATTTGGTGCAATTAATTATGGTTGGAGGCTTGAGCCATGACAGAATCGAACAACCAAGGAGAGCCGAAACAATAAAATTTTCGTGATCTATTTATGTTCTTGGAATTTCTGATTAATGTGTTTTTGCAAGCATTGTATTATAGGATTGACTGTTGTGTTCTCTTACAGGATCGATTGTTGTGTTCACTTACTGGACCAACTATTGTGTATGCTCTAATTATTCATGATTATGCAAAAAAACAATTAAAATCACTGGAGCAGCTTGACTAATTTCTTGGATAAATTTGACAAGCAGCATATTAAATATTCCAGGACTTTAGTTACAATTCTTAGCCACTGGTTATTATGCAAATTTGATACAGCTAAGACAAATAAGTATGCAAGGGAAACAGCTTGAAGGATTTGTTACTCAACAGAAGCTGTTACACATCATAACATTTGTTGTTACACAATGAACATGCTGATACACCATACTGTGATACCCGTATTTCCGCATTTCGCCAATTTCATGCTGTAACACTGTCCCATTTCTCCTTCAAAGCCGATAAATCATTCCTGTGTTGAAGCCATTTTCCATTACCTTATCCTTCACAAATTCATGCATGCCTACCTTTCTGAGTTGCATACATTCCTTTATCATTTTTCAGTGTTTTTTTTTTTTTTTTGCCTTCTTTTTCCCCTTTCAGTTTGCCTTACGAATAAAACCATTCAGTTCTCTTTCCATGATTACATTGCCTTGTTTTCCTTGCCCTGCTAATCCACACTGCTTGACTGTGAGATCTTTTCATTTATAGTCCTACCAAATCTTTTTGTACAAACTCGCATTGACTGATGTGGGATTCCTTAAGGCCCACCTTTCAACAAGTCTTGCCCCATCGACCTCAACACCTTATCTGGGATATAGACGAGAGTCCATTTTGAGTACCTGGAAGCTTGCATGCCTTAATGGCAAGTTCTCTCGCTGGCAATCATGGGAATACATCAATGTCCCTTGATCGTCAGATCTTGCAAGTGGCTCGACGTCAGCTCATTCATTCGCACTTCGCCAGATGTACTCGGGTACCTTGGCACTCATTGACATCAATGGTGAGTTGCCTCGCATTGGTTAACGACATTCATCATTGGTCGGTAATCCAATGACTTCTTTTCATGCTCAACATCGACACATTTATTCGCATGACTAGGATTGTACCATTGGGTTTTGTAGCAGGTGAAGACTATACACTTTTTCATGATTCCCTCAGCAATTACAGCAGCCTGAATTCATCTATGAGAGCACGACAGTTCCACATTTTCATACTTCATCAGCACCAGTTTAGATTCCTCCACTTCACATTCTCTGATTCAGCAGTGACATTCATTATAGTTCCAGCCGTTGTTGTTATAGCAGTCGTTGTTACAGTCGATTACAGTAGTCATCATTACAGCAGTTACAACAGTCGTTGTTATGGCAGTTACAGTAGTTCCCGCAGTTGCAGTTGCAGTAGTGTTGCTACAGTAGCAATCACCTTTCACATGATCCTACAGCAGTGCCATCTTTCACGTTACAACAACAATGCCATTCATAGCTACATTTTCATGATCCTGCACCAGTGACACCTCCCATCTTCCAGTAGCCGCAGTCACATATTCTTTGCCCCGGCCGTTATAGTAGTTGCAGCTACAGTACCAGTCATGATTTCCTGATCCAATAGCCGCAACAACTACATTCCTATTGCATAGTTCATCTACATTTTGGGTAAGTGGAGGTATGTTGTTTTCTAAGCTTTAATCATGAAATTCCTTCTATGCTGACTTGAATATTTTGGAAAATTCCCTCGCCACACTTCATTTCCTTTTCCCTTCCATGACCTACACTATGTTGCAT
>JASDQU010241111.1:167584-198787 GCA_032191745.1 Picea mariana | reverse complement strand
ATGAGAACTTGGCTCCACAAGTTGACCTTCTCCTCTTGTGAGTTTTAACCTTGTGAGCATCAGAAACAAAACACTTGCAAATAACCAAGTCTTCAAAACCCAGTGCTCTGATACCAACTTGATCTAAAATTGAAGAAGACTTGTAATCTTGAAAATATTTGCAAGTAAAGTTTATGTGTTAAAAGCAAATGGATCAACTTGGAAACACATCATTTAATAGGATTTATTCATTTAAGACACAAATAAACAACAACATAATCAATGAACATAAGCACATAAATACAACAAATGATAAATGAGTTCACCCCTCTCTTGGGCTACATCTCCTAGTCCAGCTTCCAATGGATCATTATTATTAATTCCTCAAAGTGCTCAAAAACGTGTTTTACAATGCTCAAATTGACTAACAAACTGCTCCAATGGCTTCAAAGCATCCAAAAACCTCTAGTTGGGCTTTTTTGGCACCTCGTTTGGCCAAAAAACGAAGAAGTTAGGCTTCCTTGAAGTATCCCCTTCAAGCTTGTTATCTCAGCATCTACAAATTGCACCCTTGTTCATTCAACCTAGCACACACACTATTTAAAGCATAAAAACCCAGCACCGGATGCAACCACACAAACGGTACGAACTATAGGACGGTTATGGGCTCGCCAGCCCCTAACCGCCAAGCTCTCGGGCACATGGGTCCTCCATATGACCTCGCGCAAATATAAAAAGGGCTCCATTTTCCAACTCTCGTGCTAAGGTTGAAGTCATATGTGGTCATACATATAACCACGAGCTACATTTTTAAAAACCCCGTGCACCATTTAACAAAGGGTATGGTCATATGTAATGTGAGTGCAACCGGGGGCTAGGGCTAAGCCCCAGATCGGACCCCTGCGCCGACCATAACATACAATGAATTTAAATACATATTATAATATATGTTTTACAAGAAACAACGTGTGGGCTAGTGGTAGCCCACACTCTACCAAAGCGCGAAGCCAAAGGAGAGGTCTGGGGTTCGACCCCTATGGACCCCATACAATTTTAAACAACAACCAATAGCCAATAATGAGGTGCCACGTGGCAGCCCATGACTGGGCCACGTGGCACCATACCATTGACAAAAAATGATGCCACATATCAAATTATAATTCAACCACATCTGCAAATCAAAAACTGCCACATCATCACATGCCACATCATCATATGGTCATACGGTCTCTGCCATGTCAGCATACGACCCTGCTACGTCAGCCTGTACGGACTGCATAGTCAACGTCATTTTTTTGCCTGTTTGACGATTCGAACAGATCGCGATATCTCTCGCTCCTGATGTCCGTTTGAGACAAAACGAGTTTCTTTGGGTTCGCAACAATGAGGCCTATGCTCTCGTTCGATTTGAAGTGATTCTGAGAACTTTCAATTCTTAAGCAAAATTTGATCCCCTGATCATCTTTGATGGACGGTCCCAAAGATTTTAGTATTTCGTGACTTCACAAGTTGGATATTCTCCTGTGCGCTCCATAGGACTAAGCCTCGTGCACTTTCTCTCGGATCTGATGGCTATCAGTCCTTTGCGCTAAATCTGACGGATGAAAATATTTTGCCTTTTCTGCACGCTCCACGTCTTTTCTGAACTCGATTAACGCCTTAGATCTGTTAGTAGGACTGATCTTACGGCTGCATCTGCTTGTCCTTTGCTGCTTCAGTGTGTTCTTTGCTGCTTTTGTAAAGAGTTTCTCCTGAAGAAGGAAATTCGTGAATCTTTCACGAATTCTTTAAAGAACTCACGTATCTTTAATTCTTTCTACCCTCTGCAACTCTTCTTCATGAATCTTTCACGAATCTTTAAATGCTTATGATTCTTTATTGTTTTTGCTTCTTTAGTTTCTGCTTCCTCGCACTTTCTATCTGCAAGATCTTTTGAGCGGACTGGCAGACTGCTCTCCAAGCTTTGTGAAGAAACTGTATCTCGTGCTCTTGTTGAGAGTTTAAGCTCTACGCTTCTTAGGATCAGAATACTCTCCAAACTATGTGAAGAGGCTTATGTTTGAAGCTCTGATACCATGATCAAATGAGAAGCAGAGAATACAGAGAAAGAGTAGAGCAGAAATAGTATTCAGTATATTGAGTATATGAGAAAAAGAGTACATAGAGGGGAAATAACTGAGCTAAATAGGCTCAAGCAAATCAAGAACATCAAGAAACCATAGTACAACTGGTGAGTGTACAATTAGAAGGTTGAGGTTACATTATATTTAATAGGAAAATCCTATGAAAACTGACCCCTTCTACTGCTCATGGCCAGAGACTTCTTAACAAGCACGTGAGTATTGCTATTGCAGATCACATCCTCATGTGCAAAACCTGCCAATGTTTAGGACTATAATATGTAAACTGATGACCATAATCTTAAAATTGGTCAAATCCTTCAAAAACAGAATTTATAGACAAAGTTGAAGATAGAACTCTGACTTTAGACACAGCTCCTAATTTATAAAAAAAAAAAAAAGATAAGACAGAAAGGTATAAATTACCCTTATCCCACGATGGATCGATTAAATATTATTAATGCAAGCACTATTTTACAGTCGGAAGAGATATTATAAATGCAAGCGCTATTCTGCAGTCCGCCTATTTTCCTGTACAACCATCTGAGATATTGTTGAAGAGTATTTTACATTTAAGTGGCAAGCGCATACAAAATCGTATTTGTTGTACAACCATATGAGATATTGTGAAGAGTATTTCACATTTAAGTGGCAAGCTTATGCGAAATAGTTATGGCAACGACTAAGAGTATACAAAATCGTATCAAACTCTCATTTTTCTCCGCTGATAGGACGACTAGCATAAGACGGTTCTCTCTTTGTCAAATATGGTATAGAAAAGGATAGAAAACGTGAACTGATTTTCATTATGTTTAAAAGAATGGTGTTATTTTAGTTAATCAGAAAGGGTATATTTATTGATAATGAAAATATTTAATGATCTTTTATCTATAAATTTCAATTTTATGGTTATCAATTGAAGTTGCTAGCATATTTTTAGTAGTCATTCTAAATCAATGAATTAGATTTCATGTTCATAACTTTTTAGTATTTTTAAAAACTTCCGGGTAACCTGTTTACTTTTTAACATTTACTTAATATGATTAAGAAATTATTGTGTGACTATCTAATTGCCACATTCAAATGATTAACAAACTTAATTGAAATTACAAATTTATTTCACTATTAACCTTTTATCATTTTACAATATTAGATTTATATTTATGTCATCTTTACTTATGACAGCTACATAATTACAATCAATTGTTTCATATTCTTCAGTAATTTTATATTCTTTATATTCTTAGTTTCATCTTACTGACTATAAACTTTTAGGCCTTCACCAACAACGAGTTAGCCACTGTGCTACTTATTATCCAAAGGACATCCCAACGAACTCCAACAGTTCAAAATTGTGGATGGAATCCTAATGAACTCCACCTTATTCGCTCGTTTGCAATGTTTGGGATAATAAGATTCGTCAAACAGTAGTCGCTCACCACTGGTCATGAGCTCTGGACGGTTCCACAGGCTACATTTCGTCTTACAAGTCCACGTGATTGGTTTCTGGCAATCTAAAAGGAATGAAAAATTGTCTTGCAATGTGCCTTCCAATTAAACCGGCCCCATTTAATTGTGGTATTTTCTTTTATATGCAAACACTGCAACCACATGTTATAAGAAATTCGACACATTCAATTCTAGTATTGCTTTCCAAAGCAAACACTGCAACTAGATGTTACGCTTAAACTGTCAAACCGCGAAACATCGTAAAGGAAACGCTGAAATGTATGGCGACCTTGTTACGCACCATCGTTGCATGAGTAGAGGTATGCGCTTGCGGATTTGAAGCAAATCAAATTCGATGGTACATATCCATCCTCAGCATCATTCAATACTGCACAGACAGGATGTTTAATGTTAACACAAATATCTCAAAATAATTAAAAATTTTAATAAAATGTATCTACAGAACGGATCAATAATTTCGCCACCTATTGAAATTGAAAATGGTCAGACTTATTGTGCTTTTTAAATTATAGATAGTCATTTAATTTCGCATCCTTCAAATATTATTTTGAGTCTGATTTAAAGGGTTAACTTCTTACATGACAAAAAAATGTCCATTTCTCATTACAAAGGTGATTAACTTTCATTACAAAGGTGATTAATTTTGATTAGCATAATAATGATGAATTACTTTAGGTTTTGGTTTTTATTGAGTTTAATGTTTAATGACCTAAGCATTTGTGTTTTTACTGATTTTTATTGCCTTGCTTTTTATTTGCCATATCGTTGTTTTTATTGTTTTTTACAATATCTCCAATAATACCATTCTCAAACCGTTTCTTGTAGGCTCAAATTTATCTCTCAAGGATTTTAAAGAGGAAATATCTTTCAAGATCCATCAAATTAGAATTTTGGTTTGAAAAAATATCTCAACCATCCATGAGATTCTCAACCTCAGCGTAAAAATAGAAACTAAATGTGAGGTGGATTCTCACACTAAATTAATTTTATTTTTATGAATATTAATAATTAATTCATGTGCACATAGTATTTTGACTTTCATATAATATATTTCTTCTACACATTGACTAGGGATTGTGACAAATGTTCTTTTGTGGTGTTTGTGTATGTGACACTTTCATGATGCTTGTGACACTTAGGGTGAGATACTTGAGTGTGGAATTTTGGTGTGTAACAGTTGTCATTATCTAGTCTCTTAAAATAAACATGGTGGTCAGAATGACATCTACTATAACCTTGTTCTGTCATAAACCTATCAAATTTAAAATACCACTGCCTTGGAGCTTACATTGAGCCATACAAGCTCTTCTTCAACTTGCATACTAGTTTCTCCTTCCTTTTGAATTCATTCCCCTATGGATTCTACATATAAATATCTTCCTCCAAATCCCCAGGGACAAAAACATCTAGCTGTTCAATATGCAAATATTCTACTTCCAGTAGACTTAAAATAGTTCTAATTGAAGTCGTTTTATTAACGGGAGAAAATATTTCATCAAAATCTATATCTTTCTTCTATGCAAACCCCTTTACAACAAATCTGACCGTATTTGTGCCTCCATCTTCTTCCTTTAACCTTTATACTCATTTATTCTACAATTCTCTTTTACCTGCAAGCAATCGAACCAAGTCCCAAGTCTAGTTATGTACTAAGGATTCCATCTCCTCTTTCATGCCTTGCTCCCACTTATTTCTAGTGTCTACCTGCATTTATTCTTCATATCTTTTTGGTTCACCAAAATCAGTCAAAAAAAATAATACATTGAAGGAGAGTATCGTTCAAGGGGTTTACCTAACCTGGTAAATCTTCTAACAATACTTGCAGGATTTTGGGGTACCTACTATTGATGTTGTTTTTGTTGAACATTTAGATTTTCTGACACTTTTGGAATTTCATTTTTTGTGATTTCATCAAGCAATGTATATTTTGTGTTTTCCTTTTCTTGTTTCTTTCCCTGCAACTAATTTTTGTACACCACCTTCTCATTGAATACCACATCTCTACTCATAATTATTTTTGTGATTTTCATAATCCCATAAGAGATAACCAAAATCTTTAACTTCATATCCAATAAAAGTACACTTCTGGGATTTTTCCTCAAGCTTTGTTCTATTATCTCTATCAATATAGAAAAATGCTTCATAATTGAAAATCTTCTGAAATGAGTAGTTTAAATTTTTCCCTATGCACGTCTCATTTGAAATGCCACCATCGAAAGAACTTGAAGGCCCTCCATTTATTAGGTAAAAAATAGTATCCATAGCTTTTGCCCAAAACTGTAAGGGAAATCCTGGATGCAATCTCATATTCCTTGCACACTCCAAGATTGTCTTGTTAATCTTTTCTGACACGTCATTTTCTTGTGGTGTTCCTGGAATCACCTTCTCTCTACGAATCCAATGGTATAAATAGTAACTGTCCAACTCCTTGTTGCATTATTTTCCTCCATTATATGATCTAAGACACTTCAAATTATTTTTTGTCTCATTCTCAACGAAAGATTTATATTTCTTAAAAGTATAAAAGAGATCATATTTTTTTCGAATGTAATAAACCCAAGTTTTCCTAGTTTCATCATCAATAAAAGTAACATAATAATAAGAGCCGCCAAAAGATGATGCCTAAGTCGTTCCTCATACATATATATGCACAAATTCTAACATTTTACTCTTTTTTGTCTTCCCAAGTCTAAGAAAACTTACTCTCTTCTATTTTCCATAAACACAGAGCTCACAAAAATCCAAATCAATCTGCTTCAAATCTAGCAACAAATTCCTTGCGTGGAGAATCTTCATCCCCTTTTCACTCATGTGTCGAAGCATATGATTCCATAGAATATGCATCCCCTTCTCACTCATGTTCCCAAGCCTATGATTCCATAATGATGCATCTGCTCCTATAGAAACTAAAGCAATAGAAGAGTCAACATTTCTAGTACATAAAACCAACACACCTACCTTCTCTCATTTTTTTATTATTAGTGATCCTCTGATGACATTCCATGAGTTGTTTGTAAATGTAACTATACAACCTTCACTTCCCAATTTCCCTATTGACATGTTGGGTATGCAAAACAACCTCCCAATTTCTTGGTCTTAGCATCTATCAAAGAGAATAAATAGGGCCCCCCATTAATTCTTCCCACCAAAACCTTCACACTCTCTCCCTAACAGAAATGATATGCCTAAGTATTCCTCTTGTTCTCCTCACTTTACCACTTTTGGTTCCTCCTCGGATTAATTTGACATGTCAATTCACACTTCAGCGAGTTCCCTCTTCTTTCATCGATACATAGCGTACTGGGGAAAACATCCCTCTTCTGTCTTTTCATTAATGCACCATTGATTCCCTTGTTAGTACATCAACCACCTTCCTCTGAAATTGGATGAAACACCAACGTGCCTCCGCTAAACCTCACTAATGCATGTTCCTCTCACCAATGAAGTGATCATGATCGACACTGGCGCATTGGTGATGTCCACATTATTATCTTCGTTGTGTGAATTCCTTTCACTGGCTAACTCCCTTCCACTTTCGCTGAAGCATTGCATATCAACAACTACCCTCCCTTTCGCTTCGTTATGTTATGTTTCAGTAAGGTTCACCTCTTTGTCGATGAGCTTCTTGTTAACCTGTTTCAATCCCCTGTCATCAATGTGCCAAAAAAAAAAATTGATCCCTAGACATCATCGAATGTATAAACGACGATATTCTACCTCTCAAGTCTCTCCAACATTGATCAGGTTAGTCGTGATCCACCTTCATTCCAAGGAATATTTCATTTCCCTCCCAACTCAGACACTTCTTTCCATGCTCGTCGATTAGTCTCCTAAACATTTATGGTGACGAATATCTTCACGCCTAATAAGAACGCCAGTCATTGATCACCTACCATATCTAACCTTATCCATATTACACCCGAGATCAAGTTTATGGTGTCATTAGTAGCTTTCATCGCGCACATCATACCAGCATGCTTAGTTTGTTTTTCTTGATTTTGTGACTGATCTTGTATTGTGAAAGCACCATCTAGCATCAGATAGGTTAACCATGACACATGTTGTTCTTACACTAGTTTTAAGATACACTTTGGAAGAAACTTGATCCCCCAAATCCTACGTAGTACTAAGCACTCTAAATGCTAGCTGGCCATTTTTGCGGATTTACGTATTTGTGCCACCAATGCATCACTACAAAGTCAATGGATGATCTAATTCCCTATTCATCATAGATGACACAGGAATTCGCAGAATCAATTTTGAGTGAAAGAGCAACAAATGCAGGACTTGAAATTTCATTAAAAAATGTTTTTGGGCGTGATTTTTTTACACCCATCTAACTGAAATTTTCACCCCTGAAACAAGCTAGTCACATAATTCTCACCATTACAATTCTAGCACAACTTACATAATCAAAATCCGATGCCCAGAATTACCAGAATGCATCGACTAGGGTTTCTTGCCTGAGTTGGATGTGTTGGTCATTACGCAGATGAGATGTTGGTATGGCATGGTTAGTGAGCTTAGAAAGAGACCCTCTTTGTGTACTTCACAATGCAAAAGACAACATCCCATTCCGACTATGTACGAGAAAGTTGTGAAGTTTTAAAGTTTTCCTCCAAGGACATAAAAAAATATAGATATAGTTTAGTTATAGAGAAGCCCATTCGTGCAGAGAAGAAGACATGGGAAGATGGATTAGTACATTAACAAAGTGGGGAGAGTGATGATGTCAAAACTTGGAGCTGACAGTGGTCTATCGGCTGGTAGATCAACCTTAAATTATGTTTTTTTTAAATCCTTCCTTGACCCTAATATTTTGAGTCTTGAGGTAGGATATAGTTAGTAGAAAGAAATGGTGTTTACATCCTTTGTATATGTATGCATTCATTTCCATTCATATTTCCTAGTGGGATGCATATTATTAGTCCCTACTAAAGGCAAAGAGGGACTATAGTGATCGATAATTCGTTGACTTCATATTAGTTTGTCCTTTGACCAGAAATATTTGCATAATATCTATTGTTGGAACTAGAGAGATAAAAACATTGATTTTTATATAATAAAAAGTACCATATATGTCATGATCTAACTGGATAATAGATTGGAGGTCTTATTGCCGGCTTCACTATTCCAAATGTTATATATGTTGGCATATCCAAATTATTTGATCATATATGGTCTTTTTGAATCATATATTTTCTTATGCATTGCTAGAAGGTGGATTAATGCTAGCATTAGTTTGAATGTTTGTCTTAGAATTTTTTGTTAGCTAAATTTATCCCAATGTTTGATATGCTAGCATATTCATTATTATTTCACATGGATAGTCATTTTTCATGTTACTTTGTCGTCTCACTCAATTTTATTTTTTACCATAGTCTCCACTGTTCAAACTATTGTTATTAAAATTATTATTAATATTATTATTTTTTTATTACTATTACTATGTGTGATTTTTTCTTTAATGTTGCGTGCTTCGAGTGTCTTTGTCATTGTTGCGTACGTAAACAGGCTTGCCATGTTGCATTCTTTCTTAAATGTTTGCACAGGGCAACGCCCTTCGACGGTTCTGACAGTCTTAAGTGTTTACCTAACATGTCTCGCAGCCTTAAAAGTTTATTGTATAGATGTGTTGCATTACATTTTTGTTCCATTTTTTTGATGGTGTTGTTTGCAGTAAAATTGTGCAAAATTGATCTCCAACGACATCACTGATTCAGTGGTTGATGCTTGTTCATTGGTTCGTTCCATGCTTCTTGTTCTTGTTTGATTCAACTTTTCAAAGTTGAGGTCCTGCAGTTGCAGTTGGACCTCTTTGAGGTTGTTCATTGGTTTATTGTTCTTCAACTTTGCAAGTTGTTGGACCTATTGTTGTGGTTTGCAAGTTTTTGGGATGAGCTCTTATCATATTTCGTTGAAGGGTAATTTTTTGTTCCATCATTTCGTTGTTATTCCTTTCTTTCTACTTGGTGTTTTGCACCTTGCAGGGAATATTTTTCAATGGTAGGAGTCCCTACCTCAAAATTCTGTTGCAGAACATCTTTCTGTGTGGTCTTATTTTTTATTCATGGAAACCATGCGTCTTCATCTTCTGACTACCACGTCCTGCATATTGTGCCATATCTATTTCAAAAATTTCAATGCAAAGGGGTTTAGAAAATGAATTCAGAGCTGTCACAAGAGGGAACCATCCACCAGGTTGTAATGGCAGGGAATTCTTTTATTCTCTAGGTCAAAGAACTGCGTACACATGTTTCCTTTGTCTTGTCCTTTCTATTTTGCAGAACATTTTATACCTCTGAGAAGCTTGTAGGATGCACACCATGAATAGGTTCAAATCGGTCTTTGTGCTCAACAAATTTATAGTGTTATTTATTTGCGGTGTTTCTTCTATTTGGTTCATTGTTCAGTGTAGGTTTGTTTTCTTGTCATCTGTTGTGGCGACTAAGGGGAATTAAATTTGACAAGAATAAGGTTGAAGGATACATACTGGGAATGGTACGTAGTTCCACGCTTGTATTTTTCTATTTGACTTTTTTTTTCCATTTTATTCTTTTATTCCCCTTTTCTCTGTTTTCATACAAACTGAAAGTAGCTAAGAAACAACTTGAAAATAACAATTCAAGAGATGAAAAAAGTAATAGATGTTGAGTCATATGAAATAGATACACACTCCATTATATATGACAACATTGGTGAGGTGTTGCATAGCAATGGGATTTTTAGATTGGATGCATTCTCGTATACTGTAGGAGATTTCCTTTTTGATGCATTCAGGTTCTATTGCATTTTCATTATTCCTTGACCAACCTGCGCAATGGATTGATAGATTATTTCTTGGTTTGTTTAAAAAATGGTGACACTTAGGCATTGGAGTCGTATGAATACGAATTGGAATATGATTTTCTTCGGTAGTTGCATGGAATACATGATGTCGCTACACATTTTTCAAAGATGCGGCTATCTGCATATCCAATTCTGCTTGCACATGAGAGGGGAATTTGGGGAGATACATATTGTATACGGTGGTTGTCTAAGTGGCTCAATATATCAATTGGAATATGGTCATTGACAAGAAAAACAAGATATCTTCTATTCAACAAAATTGCATCTAACAATCCATATTGCATCTTGTTCCATTATGCCAATGTTGTCAGTGGTCATTATGAACCACTACTGTATAGAAAATTGTTCATATGCAATATTGGAGGAACTCATATTTACTTGTCCCTCATTTTCCAAGATCTTGAATCGTAGTGGAAACGAATTATGCATCACATAGACTACCATGGTTTGTAGATAGTGACAATTGTTGTATCTAGATGTGGAGATAGTCTGTTCAATGCTATTTGTTGTTTGGTAGAAGAAGAGTTCGATGTGCAGTCACTACGGATTTACATTGTACATTCCTTTTGCAATGCAATTATAGGTGAAAGCCAACAGGATTTTAGCTGCTTTCATCAACACCTTTCGCCATATCTCTTAGAAAATATGTCGGCAATTGGAAGTTGGCAAGAATACCTTGTAAACATGGAACTGCCATATGAAAAAGGAAATGTGGAGGGTTGCAGATTTTGTTTGCAATGGATATCTATCATATTCAGAGTAAATATCCAGGTCTGGTCGACCCTGCTAGATGGCACTGTCCATTCTTCGTCTATTGATTAAAATTATGATCGAATAATTGACATCCTCTTGTTGAAAACATATACGACACATATCCATTATCAACCTTTGCTTGGACATATCACTGGCTCAAGGTTCAATGTCCATGACACCCAAATCACATCGAATATTCATACGTGTGGCATGCTTTTTAATGAGAATGAAACTCCTCCCAGTTGTGATAAGGCCATACAAGGCTTAAACAAAAAACGTAGGCTAAGTTATCACAACTTAAAAAAATTCATGTGTGCAATTCATCCCAGTTGTGATGAGGCCATACAGGGACTAAACAAAAAACGTAGACTAAGTTATCACAACCTAAAAAAGTTCATACGTAAGAGAGAAAAAAACATTGGTGGTAGAGGAAATATCATTTTTCCATTGTCCACTATCAATGCCCGCCAAACCACATCGAATGTGCATAAGTGTTGCATGCTATTTAATCAGAGTAAAATTCATCCCAACTGCCATCAAGTCATCCTTCCCTTGAACAAGAAACGTAGAGTAAGTTACCACAACTTGAAAAAGGTCATGTGCAAGAGAAAAAAATACACTTCTACGCTTCCTTTTAAAGAGAAACGGACATATCACAATCTAAAAAAAAAAAAACCGTGCACAACACAACAGAAAAAGGTACAGTCGCATATCCCACAATGGTCATGCAACTGTCCGAGAGGAAAAAATCACATTTCGTGGGCTAGAAGCAACACCGTGCACTACTACCAATGAAAACCAGCAAACACTTTCTACCCATACTTCCCTGCAAAAGAAAGATGCAAGACAGACCTACACGAAACAAATCAAAGACACTCCTTCCATTGCATGTACAATTTGCAATCAATTGAATTTTGCAAAAAATATTAAGTCTTTCACGCCTAATTTGGAAGAAGAATACCTCTGCTTGATAGCACATGACAAAACATTTTCTAGTGGCAAAATTTGTCTTCCATGAAAACGGTCGCTTAAAAATGAAAAACTTCCACGATTTGCAACCCCTGAACAAATAAGATGTAATACACCACTACCAGATGTAAGTGCACTTATGGAAATTGAAGAGAGACTTGTTTCTCTACGAATTGCATTTGCACAAATCAGACCCTGGGGCTATAAATGCTCCCAGATGGGCTTAATAGGATCAATTATTAATGTGGTTGTTCAACTAGATGTTGTGAAAAAAGCCTTGCCACAATTCATTAGCGATACAATGACAATTGTTGTGGCTCTCAAAAGACGCTTGTGATACAAACATGTGTATCAGACAGGAAAATTGCGTGTGCATGTTGTTATGAAAGAATTAAAGGAATTATGTTCTAGGGCCTTGTACAAAGAAAAAAACATTTGCATAAATGAGAACTGGAACAATGTTCTTGGAGAAGAGGATGCAAATTTTGCAGAGACTCTTGAAACTGATAGTGAATTTGATACAAGTGATGAATCAAAGAATGAAACACCTGCTGAGACATTGGTGCATGGATTCACTGATTCATAGTGCAATCATGACTTACAAGACAAGATTGTCAAAATTGCACTTGTTGAGGGGCAACATCCACTTGGAATATTCAAGGACAGATTCGCTGAGGAAATCAACTTCCCAACACTCTTCTATTGAGATCCATGTCCCACTGACATTACAGAATGATTCAATTATCATAAAATAGTTCAATGGGAATTGCTACATTCAAGTAGTGACTTCTCTTGTCACATAACAAATTTGTTTTTCAAAACAATGTACATAATAATAGAGAAAGTGTTGTCTTGCATGTGGGTCCGAATAAGAAAATGTCATTTACAAGGAAGACAGTTGTTGGCCAAGGATGTCATGTACAAATTAAACCTAGAAAAAATTCTGAAATATGATATTGGATACATAGATTTCAAAAACATTTTCATTTCTCCTGACTATTTGCAACAAAACAAGAAAACTATTTTTGCAATCACCCGACAATTGGGCCCGCCAAAATTTTTCATCACATTTACAAGTGCAGAGCATTGTTGGGATCCATTGGTGGCTGCCATATCTGAATTGCATAGGAACAGGAAACATAAAAAACAAACCAATACACTAGAAAATAATGACATTGACTACCTCATAAGAAAAGACCCAGTGACATGTACTCGCTACTATAGACCTAGTGACATGTTTTTCAGAAAAATATCGGACTAGTTTTTTGTGACTAAATTCCAGAATAGGAGGAATGAACATCACCATGCACTCCTGTGGATAGAGGATGCACCATTCTATGGAGCTGACAACAATTCACAGATTGAGCAATTTGTGGACAAATACATAACATGAAACACAGATCATTTGGATCCAAAACTTGCAAAAGTTCATAGACATTATCATACAAGAAGTTGTAGAAAACGAAAAAACTCGCATTGTAGATACAACTTTCCCGTGTTGCCAATGAGAGAAACAAGAATCATAGAGCCACTTAGTTTAGAGGAAAATGTTATCATTGAGAAATATAAATGCTTGTTCGCATTTCTAAAACAAGGAGAGTTTGACGAGTTGATGAGCTTCGATGACTTCTTGACAGAAACAAATCTATCATAAGATGAGTACATCCAAGCCATATAGTGTACGCTTAAACAACCAACAAGTTTCCTTAAATGAAAACTTTCCCATATTTGGAACAACAGTTTCTCCAAGGACATGCCAGTTATGTGGAATGCAAATACAAATGTGCAGTACATCCTCAATGCATATGTTGCAGCGTCGTATTGTACCTCATATATGAAAAAGGTTGACAAATCGATGACAAGTGCATTCAGAAGAATACGAAAAGAACATGAAAGAAGTCATAATTATTCCATACAAATGATACGTACGCTTGGCAATACATTTCTTAATCTTCAACAAATGTTTGTTCAACAAGTAGTCCACATTGCACTTTCCCTACCCCTAAATTGTAGTTCAAGAAAATGTGTCTTCATAAACACATCTCCACTTTAGAAATGCACATTTGTGCTTAAACCACTGTGTTTGATAGAACAAGAGACTGTCAATTCAGAAGATGTGTTATGTCGCTCTATTATTGATTATTACTTCATGTATCCATCCCCTATTAGGCATATCTTCTTAGCAGAATTCGTATCGCATTACAAAAAAATGGTGCGCCATTATCAAAAAGAAAAAAACCCTCCATGATACAGTTTGTGAAATAAAATAAACATTCTGACTATGAAAACTATTGTAGAGAAAAATTGTTGTTATACATTCCATTCGATGAAAACAAAAAGACATTAAAATATAATTTCTCTACATGGGAAGCTGCGTATGTTGCCTCTAAGACTATAGTGCAAATATATGAAGCTAGATTTACTTACAATGTTAATCCAACATAGGGTGATCTAGAAATTTCAGTTAATGAGCTAGAAAACCTTGACAATCTTGATGAGACATTCACAAACTGAACAACAACCAAAACTCCCTACGAGTCCTATGACTTGCAAGTGGATTTGCCTCGTCCTCGAGCAAGTGGCAGTGAAAAACATATCAATCTTGGTTTTCAAGTCACAAAACATCCTTCCCTTATTGAAAATAACAAATACCACATAATAAGACGTCCATTGAATCTAGAACAACAAAAAATTCTAAAGGATATTGCGCTTAAAAAACGCTTGAACATGGACACTCCTGTGCACTTGTTCCTTACAGGTAGGGAAAGAACAAGCAAGACATTCACAACGAAAGCACTATTCCAAATTCTTATACGAATCTATGATTCAAACAATTCCTCTGATCCTATGAAACCAAAGGGCCTAATAGTTGCATACATAAGAAAAGCTGCATATAATGCAGGTGGAACAACAATCCACTCTGCATTTTTAATGCCTTTTAACAAGTCACAGTTTCTTCCACTTAACAAGGAAATGTTAGATACACTGTCTAAGATTTATGATGAACTCCAACTTGTATTTATAGATGATGCATCTTTGATTGGAATTCCCTTCTTGTATTCCATTGACAACCAACTAAGAAGCATAAAACATTTGCACACAAAATACTTTGGAAAGATTGACATGATATTTTGTGGGGATCTTTACCAGGAACAACCGATCCAAAAGTCTTTGATATTTGAACAACCTACGGTTAACATGCAAACAATGACGCATGACTTCTAGAGAGACAATATTAAATGTTTTGAATTGCATACTACGATGCACCAAACAAATGAAACATTTATTGCAATTCTGAATAGAATGCAGACAAACAACCAAACATATGATGACTTAACATATATCAATTTGAGGTGCTTGTGACTTGCAACAACAGACCCAATGTTCCCTTACTTGTTCTACACAAATAAGGATGTTGCAATGCATAACAGGTACATGTTATCGCTCATTCCTGGATATGATATCATCATCAATTCAATTGGCCTAGAAGAAGACAACCATGGAAATGTGCCACATCATGAACATATAGCAACTTTACCTTTCCATCTTGTCTTGAAATTAGAAATGTTGGTTGAAATATATTCTTGCACCTATGATTCACATGATGGCTTGGTCAATGGTGCAGATGGAATACTCAAAGGCTATACCAAAACAAAAAAACTTGATGTCCTTTTGATTAAGTTCCATGAACCACATATAGGAAAACGACAAGAAAGAAAGTTGGATTATCTATATAATTCAAACACTGCAAGCGATTGGACACCTATTTTGTGAACATCAAAGCCAGTATTGACATCAACAAAGACAGGTCGACTGAAGATATGAAAATAGTTTCCAATTAAACTTTCATGTGCACGTGCAGTCCACAGATCACAAGGACTAACACTTGATAATGTTGCATTTCATCCTGCTATAATTTGAATACATGGAATTGTATACACAACATTGTGTTGTGTCAGAAGCATATACTCCTTGTATTTACTAAGTCCTCTTACAAAAGATAACTTCAAAGTCAAATAAAAAGTTGATATTGAAATGGAACACCTCAGGACTACCGCAAAATGGCATCTGCAATATGATTACCAATTCATACAAACACAGTCATATGTATCAATTCTCTCGCTTAACACATGCACATTACATACACACATGGATGATATACTCAATGAATATGATACAATGCAGTCCGATATTCTGTGCTTGTGGGAAACATACATGGCATTATGCATGCAAAACAAACAATTTCCAAATCACAATTGCATATCAAGTTACATTACACATGGGGTGATAATATTGGTGAAAAAACATGTACCAATTTTGGACCATATACATTTCGAAGAAACGAATGTTGATATGGTTCTTGCAAAAATATTTTTCCATGGAACAGAAATTGCAATACTAAATTTGTATGTTTCTCCCCATGCAACATTCTCCAACATACTAAATGTTATTTCCAATGCATTAGGCCATTTGCATCTAAACAAACCCATTGTGCTTGTAGGAGACTTCAATACTGACATGCTACAAAATAATTCCAGAACAAAATAATTGGAAAACTACATGTGTAAATATAGTCTCCTCTTTCTTTTGAACAACACAAGCCATGTGCAAAACACACTTATTGACCATGTGTGGTCGAATGTGCCCATTCCTCAATACAATATGTTTATCTTATACATATATTGGTTTGATCACGATACAATTGGTATTGCACTTGAATTATGAGATATACATCAAACATATTGCAAAGTCATATGTCTATGTTTCAAAGCATATCTATATAGCTTGTTGCAAGAAAAAAAACAAATTATCTAGCTTCTTAGTTTTCCCTAGTTTGTACACATACTATTCTGGTCACCACACAGTTGGTGTTGCACTTAAATTATGAAATATACATCGGGCATATTGCAGATTCATACTTTTATGCCTGAAACCATATATGTCTATCTTGTTGCAGAAAATCGAGATATCCAACTTCTTAGTTTTCCCTGGTTTGTAATTGCTTTTGGTCACAATTTTGTTTTTTGCAAAAAAGAAATATATATATATACACACACACACACACACACACACACACACAAACTTGAATGAACTAAAAAAAAAAAAGAGGTACATTCTTCTAACACTATATGTTACTATATTCCTCTTATTCTATTGTATTTAGTCTATGTACATAGTACTTGCTTTTTTCTTTACATGTCAACTTATGTTCATGTTTGTTTTTTTTTGTGCTTTTGTTCATAGAAAAAAATAGGAAAACTAGACACCGCAAAGAACTCCTAACTAGGAATGTAGAAGAATTCATGCAAAGCTGTGTTTTTCTACCCGTGTTCCATATCCAATAGTTTTTCATTTACTCTGTTCCATATGCAAAGATGAGTTTTTCTACCTGTGTTCCATATCCAATAGTTTTTCTACCCATGTTCCACATCCAATATTTTTTTTTTCCTCCTTGGACACTCTGTATCTTCCTGTACATTGACTTGTCTTCATGTCAACTATATTTTTTGTGTTTATATCTTGAAATAAATAAATTTGTAATCCATCTTTTCTTTTCATGTGTTCCTACGTAACAATTTGCTTTCATGTCGGTTCTTACCTCCCTTTCTTTTTCCTCTTCTATACTTAGTCGTTCTCCCTTTTTTTTCCTTCCCCTCTATTATCCATTTATGATTCTATACTTAGTCCCATGTCTATGCTCGTAGGTTCCCAGGATGGCGAAGTGGCAGATTTCATGTCCATCTATATCTCTACATCACGAGTCTGACCAACCGCCATTCATTTTCATAGTTTGTGAATTTTATGGTTGTTGGTTCGTGCGTAGGAGCCATCAAACTCTCATGCCCCGTGTGCGCGGTATACATATTGCACCTGAAACTTTGGTGATCTACAATTTGACCCAGACTCGAAGCTTGCGACCCATTTTTCCCAGCATATGTTGATATTTCAACGCATCTATTCATATTTTTCCCAGTTCGTCTCAATAATTAGCTAATTTTATGGTCGTGGGTTCCCCCCCAATGCATTATCGAACTCCTATGCCCCGTGTTCGTATAAAATCTTGCATCCAAAACTTCGTTTATCTACAATTCAACCCCAGAATCCTTGAACTCCCAAGCCTCACTCTTTATAGAACTCACAATTTGTATATCCGTCTATATCTTGACATCACAAGTCTGACCCAACGCTTTCGTTTCCTTAGCCAATTTTATGGCCACAGGTTCCCGACTACGTGTTATCGAACTCTCATTCCCCGTTTTATGAGTATACATCTTCCATCCAAAACTTGGGTGATCCATGTATATGCTCGCGGGTTCCCAGGATGACGAACTGGTAGATTTAAATTCTATATATATCTCTACATCACAAGTCCAACCGACAACCATTCATTTTTATAGTTCACAAATTTTATGGTCGTGGGTTCCTATGTGGGCATCATCCAACTCTCATGCCCTATGTGCACGATATACATCTTGCGCCCAAAACTTCGATGATCTACAATTCGACCCGAACTTGAAACTTGCGACTCATTTTTCCCAGTATCTGTTGATATTTCAAAGTTTTCGTTGATATATTTCCCAGTTCATCTCAACAATTAGCCAATTTTATGACCGCGGGTTACCCCCCAATGCATTATCGAGATCCCATGCCTCGTGTTCGGATAACATCTTGCATCCAAAACTCCAGTTATCTACAATTCGACCCCAGACTCCTCCAACTAGCAAGACTCACTCTTTATCGAACTCACAAATTGTATATCCATCTATATCTTGATATCACGAGTCCGACCAAGCCCTTTCATTTCCTTATCCAATTTTATGGTCATGGGTTCCTAGGTACGCGTTATTGAACTCTCATTCCCTGTGTTATGAGTATACATATTCCATCCAAAACTTGGGTGATCTACAATTCCAACACGGACTCTGAGGTTCAAAAAAGTACCAAATCATCTTTAATTCTCCTCCATGCTCGCCACGTTCGCCCCTTCCCAATAGACATTAATTATGACTTTACTGGTGACAGTTCAGAGATGTTCGAAAATATTGGCATCAATAAGTGGAAAGCTCAAGTTAATCTCCCATTAAAATGAAATTATGGAAGAATATTATGGAATATGATTAGTTTCCTCTGTCAATATTGCATTCGCAAAAAAAAGATGGTTGTTTTCAATTTTTTAAGACGTCATCGTAGCAATAATTCAATATTGTGCTGGCCCACTGTCATCTACAAAGGTGTTCACATGATGTCGCTCTTTAGTACTGTGCACATAATTTTTGAACCTTACATGTTTTCATATCTAAGGCTCTATCTGCATAAGAAAATGTTGGTCCACCCAACCAATTTGAACATAGTTTGCATTTGGGCCACAGAGAACAACAATAAAATAAAATAATATGAAATTTGTTCAAGTAAATATTAACAAATTATCTTCTGACTTGAACATGCTTTTGTCAAAATCCAGGTATATTACACAGTTGTCAATGTTTTCCCCTCTTTTCAATAGTTTATCGATTTCCCTTCCATATTTGCACACTTTCCCACTACAAATTGATGATGCTTTTATTAGCTTTGAAAAGATTGGCATTAAAAGGCGAAAAGGTCGAGGAAATCTTCCATTAAAACACATTGAACCAAGATTTATGAGAGATTGTATTATGATGTTGCAACGCCCATTTTAAATACAATGAGGAGAAAAGGAAGGTTTTCATCACCTTATGGTTGCATCTCGACAACAAGTTTGTGTAGATACCCTGAATATTTTCGGCCACAAGGACCAACATTTTCAGTGGTCCATAGATTATGACTACTACTCATCCACTTCTTCCTAGATGAAAGTTATCTCGACATCTAAAATTGCAACGACACATTGTATCCCTAGTTTTTTTTTTTACTTGAAGGACTTGGTCATGTGCTACACCGAGAACTATATTTTGAACCAGCAGATTGTCCATAGGGGCGACCATTTCCAAATCTCCCTATCACGTAAAGTATTTAGAAAGATGTTAACACTTCCCAACCCAATGCCTACTTTCAAGGGCGAGAATTGCAAGCAATTATTAAAGAAGCATGGAAATGAATTAGACCTCTTGCCGAAGTTATTATAGGACCTAGTGCCCGCTCCCCGAGACATGGCCATATTACAGGTTAGTGCATGTAAAAACCTTTTTCAGCAAATTTCATTTCTTTTCATGAGGACAACGAGAAAATCAAGTGAAACTGGCATCTCTCGGATGATCTGTATATTTTATATTTTACGGCCAAGAAACAAACCATATTCCATTGCTGCAAGATTTTTTCCATTCAAAACTCTTTTCGGTTATTGCAATACAAGAGGCTGAAGAAATTATTTATGCCACCTTATTTAATTTTCTTTGTGCCGAATTGCTATCCATTTCCTGGACTATCTATGTGTAGGAAGTTGAACCCTGAATTTGACCCATTAAAATTATCATCCAAGAAATTATGGAGACACAACGCTTTCCAACAATTGTATAAGGTCTTCAATTATTTTGTTTCATTTTTTAAAGAATTGATATTTGGAAGGTATTTCCCCCAGTTTTCTGGCTAGCCAACAATCTTCCTGGATAGGAAGGGCATAGTAGAAGAAGTGGAGAACTATAATGTTATAAGTAGTTTTGGGTCTAAACAAAATCCTTGCTTCCTTCCATGTCACATATCCGATACAATGTTTTTTGCTAGAATAACAAGGAAGTACATATACTGGTTTCATTTTTTCCATGAAAAAAGGAAAGGACAATTCATGTCTATGAATTGGAAAGTCTAGGATTTCATGGTCAGGACCCACTTCAATAGTTCTTTCACTTACACTATCCTAAATGGACTTTGAACCAGTACCAATGATTCACATAAGTAGAACTGAAAAGACCCGGGTGAAAAAAGTGCCCAATCTCGACTGCCACAGCCAAGACCACAACATCTCATGGAAGTACTCCAATGGCTTACCCAAGTATTAAAGTCACACACAGTTCTTTAGGCAGAGGAGGAGATAAGAACCCTCCCTCCAGCAAAATTGAAAGTTTTCACAAGCTTCCCATGGGAAAAACATGGAAAATAATAGTCCAAGAACAAGAGGGACTGAGGGGAGAAATTG
This sequence comes from Picea mariana, assembly GCA_032191745.1. NCBI lineage: Eukaryota > Viridiplantae > Streptophyta > Pinopsida > Pinales > Pinaceae > Picea > Picea mariana. Next base: position 177,535 of record JASDQU010241111.1, on the reverse strand, counting down.
ATATCTACGATCTCTCCCTCGAAGATATGGAACTAGAAATTGACATTGAAAAATTGTTCCCTGACAAAGATCACCTAGGAAACACTTCTCCTCACAATCCTAGGATGGTGTTGGACACACCTACCACACTTAGAGGGGGGGGTGAATGAGTGTGGGGCTCTTTTTCCCAAAACTTCCCTCTTGCACAAAACTTATCAATTAGCATTCAATCATTTATTCATTACCCATTGTTGTCATTTATAACCAGTTAGATGTGAGCACATATCAGCAAAATATATCAGCAATATATCATCAACAAGTCATCACCACAATGAACACAAAGAACACAAGATGTATGTACAATTTTCTTTTTATTACGGACTTCAATCCTTGGGGTTTATCAACAACAACTGAATAGAGTACAACTCTACAAGAGAACCAACTCTATATGCAAGACTCATCTTACATTCTCAGCACCAACTGAGATGAGGAAACAATCCTCAACAGATATCAATCTATCAACAGGTACGCGACCTGTCAGTAGTGCAGCCTGCTGGGAATGTGCCCTGGCTCACTACATCCCGCGTGTGAACGCGACCAGTGTATAATGCAGCATGTGTGTGCTTCTAAGCAACTAGGGTTTTTATTTTCCTCACATGCTCAAATCCTCTGCAACCTGCAATCACTTTCTCTTCTGTCTTCCACTGTCCAAACTGACCCACAGCCAGTCACAACACATCCAAGCTCTCCAATATCTTGCTCATGCTCCACAATAAATCAATATGAATGCAATCTCAATCATGTATAAATAACTAGTATACCATAGCAATCATGTCACTACTAAATCACAAGAGTGTTGCTCACTCCATCAACCAAATCAACCAAACTGAGCCACATCATAGAAGCCATACCAAGAATTCCCTAAGCATTCACAATATATCAAACACTAGTATCTATAAAGACAATAATGTAACCATACCAGTGTCTTAGTGATAGATCTAAGGCCATAGAATGAAGATCTGGAACCTGCCTCATCATCCAAGAGCTTGGCACCAGCTCAAACACAAATCTCCATGAGGTTATTCAATCCACGCTCCCTATACATAGTCAACCCGCATGTACATTCACCCTATACATAGCCAGCCCGCATGTACACGCACCCTATACACAGATAGCCCACGTGGGCATTAGAAAATAGGGTTTTTTGTGACTCCGAGACTTTTTCCGTCAAGATCTTCGACATTGCCGAAACTTTGATGCGTCCATGAGATCCTCCTCTCACTCTCTTCCTCAGAATAGATCTTCAATCATGCTCAAGAGATTCACACTAATAAGATTCTCTCACAAGAAGATCTCCATCAATACTCCAAAAGATATTACCAAGAAGCTCTCCATTGATCCATAAAGGATTCTCACCAAATGTGCATTTTACAAGAGATCCTAGCTTCTTATTTATACTTTCATCTTCTAGATCACTTAACCCATTTTTNAGAACTTTTACTTCTTTGACCTTTGGGGGCTTCAAGCCTTCATATGGGGGTCCTCCAACTTCATAAGACCATAACTCTCAAACCATGAGGAGTTATGTGACATTCCACATACCACCAGAAATGGCATGTCAAGCACTATCCATCTAGAATAGTTTCACCAACAACTTCATTGATCTTCATCTCATTAATTCGCATACAAGCATGGGTCCTCCAACGTTTCTTCTAGGATAACTCAATCCATAAAGCATATCCCCGTGAGGGATTTCACCATAAGGGGAACACTTTGGAGTTCATCCATTTGTGAACCTTATCAACCATGATAAGATAATAATGATTCATCTTTGCATCAATTCACCACTGCATCTTATATATAAACTATGCATCATGTATCAATGACAACTCATTGATCCATCTTCATCAATGCATCATACTAATGATCCATGTTTATCAATTGGTTTCCACTTGGACATATATCATTCTCATCAAGTGAATCATATCAATCAATTACCAAATCATTTACATCAATGACATATGATCCAACAATCTCCCAAATAATCAAACCATTGACATCAATGACAACATGATCCAACAGATGGAAATACTTGGCATAGATACATTGGATGAAGAAGAGTCTTTTTCATTTCAGAGTTCTATTTTTGACAGCGAATCAAAAAAATTGATTATTGAAAACATAGATGTAAAGAATAATAAAGTCACATCTTGTTCATAGTTCAAACTATGCAACATGCGCCCTTCCAAGATATCCAAGATGCACTGAGCATCTGGAGATTCTCTAGACAACTCTATTAGAGGCCTAGAAACAGAGAACCTCGTGTTAAAGACGTGAATCAAAGAACTGGAGGCAACTCTAGTGCCTCTTCCATTGTTTTCTACTCCTTTGGCAATGGTCGGGTCCACCGCATTTGCGCCAAAGTTAAAAGGATCAACAATCCTTCTCACATAGGTCCGAGACTATGTGGAAAAGAATATAAACAAAACAATGGAATTAATAACAGAAGCTTGGGAGATGTCAAAGAATATGGTCTCTTTTGGAACAAGAGAACATGCTTTTCATGAGTATCTGCAAGCAGATCTCAAGAATGAGCAAAGTTTTTATCTTGATGCAGTTTTACCATTTCATGTTGAAGTTACCGGTATGACGGAATCTAGAAGAAGACAAGAGAATCTTCGTTCCCTGGATCAAATAGACCAGCTAAACGCATGTTGGAAAGAAAAGGTAAAGAACCTGATTGGTATTGTTCAAGAATGTAGCCAGACCATATATAAAAGAGACAAACTATTAAAAAAGCTAACTGAGATAGATCTAGTTGGCAGCACCAATGAAGTCCAGGACTCGAAATTGATATCAAACTCATTTTTTTTAACCAAGAAAACATTTGATGATCAAGTTCATATCTATAAAAGACTGTCATTTGAAAATTTATATGGAATTCTTGAATATGGTGAAGATGACGTGAAAACTTGGCTAGTCGGTTATGCAATTAGAAAAAAAATTATTCAATAAGCATTGCACAACTTGTCGATTGATCTAAGGGACTTGGAAAGTGAACTCTTCAATATAAAAATCCGTCATGAAATGAACGTGGCGCCCATGAGGAGCTACATCGAGGAATGGTTGAAAAACGTTGTCGACCAGATTACCAATGAAGGTCAAAGCCGAGGAAATCCATAAAAGGTCATAAACGAAGAAATGAAAATCCATGGAACACCATCATAGTAAGTTGATATTGATTACATTATTATGTCTTCATCCACTTATTCTAACAAAGATTTAATCCATATCTTACAATTTTCTCTTTCTTCTTGCCAGGTTTTTTTGTTTTTCATCGTTAACTTTCTTATTTCTACAAACTTCATTCTTGTACATCTTTGTTTCATAGTCAGGGACAGCACCAATCGGAGTCATTCTGGAAAACACATTTTTATTTCACAGAACATGTACTGAACTATATGTTTTTTTCCAAATTTGAAGACAACGTTTTTTTGGGAAATATTCTCAAATGTATTTTGTGACCCAGTTTATCTAAATATAAATATTTGGGGTTGTTCTATGTTGATCTTCAATGCTTAGTGTTGTTATTTGGAATTTGTATTTTTTCGTAAAATTAACTCATTTCTTCTATATTGAGTATGTATTGCAGCTTCCTATATTTCAAAATATTCTTTGATATACAAAATGTAAAGTCATGTATTTTTTTCTTTGTTCCTTGTAGGTTTGAGAAAAAAATATTTGAGCCCAAACACCATTCAAATTAGAGCATGGTTTACATTTGGACCGCAAATAATCTAGTAATATACACTAATATGGATACATTTTAAATAAACATAAACAAAATCCCTTTAAACTTGAACTTGACTTTCTCGGTCTCCTAGAGTGTTCGCAGGTTGATCGGTTAGTGGACTGTCAAATCCTCATTTCCATATATATCTTCACATCAGGAACCCGACTGACGACCACCCCTTTCAACACTTGGCTAAATATCTCACCGCGGTGTCCCAACTTAGAACTATCACATTGTTATCCCGCGTGTTTCATTATATACATCTTGCACCCAACACTTCCATCATATACATTTTGCACCCAACAATTTTGTGATAAAATATAAGTATAGAAGATGGAAAAGAAGGGTTAATACATTGACATCTATGATAGATATCCCATTTTCTCGCAAGATCTTTTCTTCATGTTTCTCGAGAAGTTATATGCTTATTTCATATACTTGGAAAGGAGTGCAAAGGTGGCGGGCACAAAAATACTTGTGGAAAGCGGTCAAACAGGATTCAAAATAGGGTTGCAAGGGTTCCCGACGAGATGTAAAGACCAGACTATCAAATTGTATATATTGGAACATTTCAGTAAAATGTGTAACAAAAAGAAGGTGTTCCTGCCATCATCAATTCAAATTCATTCTTCTTTCACTAGTGAAAATTCAATGCACAACTTTTCTTATTGGCATTAACAAGAAAATAACATATTTATAATCTAGTAAGATACATTAATATGGATACATTTTGAATAAACATAAACAAAATACCTTTAAACTTGAACCTGACTTTCTCGTGCTCCTGGATTGTTTGTGTGTTGATCGGTTAGTGGACTGTCAAATCTTCATTTGCATCTATATCTTCACATCAGGAACCCGACTGACGACCATCCCTTTCAACACTTGGCCAAATATCACACCGCAACATCCCAACTTAGCACTATTGCATTCTTATCCTGCGTGTTCCATTATATACATCTTGCAACCAACACTTTCATCATATACATTTTGCACCCAACAATTCCGTGACAAAATATAAAATTAATATATTCACAACTGTGATAGATATCCCATTTGCTCGCAATATATTTTCTGCATGTTTCTGGAGAAGTTATATACTTATTGCATATACTTGGAAAGAAGTGCGAAGGTGGTGGGCACAAAAATATATGTGGAAAGCATTCATACGGGCTTCAAAATAGGGTGGAAATGGTTCCTGAGGACACGTAAGGCCCCGACTGTAAAATTGTATACATCAGAACATTTTAGTGCAAAATGTGTAACACGAAGAGGGTGTTCCTTCCATCCTCAATTCAAATTCATTCTGCGTCCACTAGTGAAAACTCAGTGCATAGCTTTGCATGACTTAGCACTATCAATTTCTTATTCCCCCCTTGTTCCATAATATAGATGTTGCACACAACACTTCCGTGATATAAATTTTGCGTCATTTACATTTCGACCCCGGTTATAGAACCCGCCTACCCGGGAATCCACAATCTAAAAAGTGGCTAGGCATTGAATGGCTAGTGGTCGATCAGAGTCATGGTATAAAATCATGAGCACAAATGTGAACAGGTGCATCCGCCAACACGCATTGGGGCATTTTCAGAAAAAAGATTAAGTAACAAGAAAAAGAGAGTAGAGTGGAAAAAAAATGGGAATTTCGTTGAGTATAGAAGAGGGAGAAGAAAGTATGATATATTCAAATCTGCAATTGATAATCCATTTCCTTGCAAGATATTTTTTGTATGTTTCAACTATGAAAAGAGGTCGTACAAACTTGAGAATAGGGTGACAAGGGTTCCCGAGGAGACGTAAGGCCCCGTTTAACAAATTGTATATATCAGAACATTTCAGTGCAAAATGTGTAACAAGAAGAGGGTATTCATGCCATCTTCAATTCAAATTCATACTTCTTTTACTGGTGACAACTTAGTGCATAGGTTCTCTTATTGGCAGTAACAACCAAAAAACCTATTCAAAATCCATTTACGTGAGCCCAACAAACCCCCTAGTTGGCGCGATTATAGATCTTGCACCCAAAACTTGTGCCATCTACAATTCCTCCCTATACATCTTGTACCCAAAAATTTTGTGATCTGCAATTTGTCCACATATTGAAACATAGTTTCAATTTCAACCACAAATAATCTATTAAGATACATTAATATAAACACAATTTAAATATAAATACATTGGTGGTATGGGACCTGACTTTTTTCGAACTCGTTGATTGGTCCTGTATCGTCACATCATGAGCCTGATCGACTTCAGTTCCTTTCAAGACTTAACCAATTATCTCTATGTGGGGTCACGAATTAGCGCTATCGAATTTTTATGCCCCCCTATTCCATGATATACGTATTCAACATCAATTTATGGGATTCTGACCGACCCCTAGGTTTGTGCTATTATAAATATTGCACCCAAAAGGTTCGTCATCTACAAGTGCACGATATACATATTTCACCCAGAATTTCCGTACTCTACAATTCATTGCGACTTCACCCTATCATTTTCTTATGCCCCCTATTTCGTGATATACATGTTGCACACCACACTTCTGTGATATACATTTTTCACCAAACACTTGCATCATATACAATTCGACCCCAGTTATAAAGCATGCCTATCCAGGCATCTGCGATCTAAAAAGTGGTCAGGCATCGAATGGTTAGCGGTCAGTCATAGTCACCACTAACGTGAAATGTGAACCAGTGCATTCGCCAACGCGTGCATCTGAAATGTGAACCAGTACGTCTGCCAACATGCGCATTGGGACATTTTTGGAAAAACAACTAAGTAACGGGAAAGAGAGAGTAGAGCGGAAAAACGGTCAGACAGGCTTCAAAATAAGGTGACAAGGGTTCCCGAGAAGATGTAAGACCCCTCTTGTCAAATTATATATATATTATTCTACTACTCATGACAACTCAATGCACAGGTTCACTTATTGGCATTAAAAACCAAAAAATGTATTCGACAACGATTTACAGGAGCACAACTGATCCCCAAGTTGGTGCTATTATAGATCTTGCACTCAAAACTTTTTTCATCTACAGTTCCACCGTATACATCTTGCACCCAAAACTTCAGTGGTCTTCAATTCGTTCACATATTGGAACATGGTTTGCATTTCTCCCACAAATAATCTATTAAGATACATTAATATAAATACAATTTAAATAAATATCTTTAAACTTGAACCTGACTTTTTTCGAACTCATTGATTGGTCCTATATCGTCACATCATGAGCCCCAACGACCATAGTTCCTTTCAACACTTATCCAATTATCTCTCCGCGGGGTTGCGACTTAGCACTATTAAATTTATATGCCCCCTATTCCGTGATATACGTTTTGCAAACAATACTTCTGTGATATACATTTTCCACCAAACACTTCTGTCATTTACAATTAGACCCCATTTCAGTGCAAAATGTGTAACATGAAGAGGGTATTCATGCCATCTTCAATTCAAATTCATTCTGCTTTTACTGGTGACAACTAATCTTGCGCCCAAAACTTGTACCATCTACAGTTCTTCCATATACATATTTCACCCAAAACTTCCCTGGTCTACAATTTTTCCAGATATTGGAACATGGTTTGCATTTCACCCACAAATAATATATTAAGATACATTAATATAAATACAATTTAAATAAATATATTTAAACTTTAACCAAACTTTTATTCGAACTCGTTTTTTGGTCCTATATCGTCACATCATGAGCCCCACCGATCGTAGTTCCTTTCAACACTTAGCCAATTATCTCTCCATGGGGTCGTGACTTAGTGCTATCAAATTTTTATGCCCCCTGTTCTGTGATATACATTTTTCACACAACACTTTCGTGATATACATTTTTCACCAAACACTTCCATCATTTACAATTCGACCCCATTTGAATACAAAATGTGTAACACGAAGAGGGTATTCATGCCATCTTATCCTTGGTTTGGCACTATTATAGATCTTGCACCCAAAACTTCCCTGGTCTACAATTCATCCACATATCAGAACATGGTTTGCATCTCACCCACAAAAAATCTATTAAGATACATTAAAATAAATATTTCTCTTCAAACAACTAAAGCTATCTACTTAATGCTCAAATCGTCTTCACCTTTTAACACTCAAATAGCCCTCAAATCGCCTTTCCCCATGCCATCCTCATTTGGACCAGCATCTTTCCCCATGCCCTCAACACTCATCATGAAGTCAGGAAGTCAGGAATTTAAATAAATATATTTAAACTTGAACCTGACTTTTTTTGAACTCATTGATTAGTCCTATATCGTCACATCATGAGCCTCACCGACCACAATTCCTTTCAACACTTAGCCAAATATCTCTTTGTGGGGTCGCGACTTAGTGCTATCGAATTTGTATGCCCCCTGTTTCGTGATATACATATTCAACATCAATTTACGGGAGTCTGACCGACCCCCGAGTTGGCGCTATTATAAATGTTGCTCCCAAAAATTATGTCATCTACAAGTGTGCGATATACATCTTGCACCTAGAACTTTCGTACTCTACAATTCATCAGGACTTCGCGCTATCGATTTCTTATGCCCCCTATTCCATGATATACATGGTGCACACCACACTTTCGTGATATAAATTTTTCACCAAACACTTGTATCATATACAATTCAACCCCGGTTATAGAGCCCGCCTATCTGAAAATCCATGATATGAAAAGTGGCTAGGCATCGAATGGTTATTGGTCGGTCGGAGTCACGATATAAAAGAACGAGCGCAAATGTGAACGGGTCTGTCTACCAATGGGTGCATTGGGACAATTTTTGAAAAACGGCTAAGTATCGAGAAAGAGAGAGTAGAGGAGAAACACGATCAGATGGGCTTAAAAATAGGGTGACAAGGGCTCCTGCCAAGACGTAAGGCCCCACCTGTCAAATTGTATATATATTCTTCTATACTCATGACAACTCAGTGCACATGTTCGCTTATTTCCATTAACAAACAAAAAAATGTATTCAAGAATGATTTACGGGAGCCCAACCGACCCCCGGGTTGTTGCTATTATAGATATTGCACCCAAAACTTGTGTCATCTACAGTTCCATTGTATACATATTGCACCCAAAAAAAAATTGGTCTACAATTTGTCCACTTATCTATTACGATACATTAATATAAATAAAATTTAAATAAATATACTTAAACTTGAACTTGACTTTTTTCGAACTCGTCGATTGGTCCTATATCATCACATCATGAGCGTGACCAACCACAATTCCTTTCAACACTTAGCCAATTATCTCCCCACGGGGTCGCACCTTAGTGCTAACAAAATTTTATTCCCCATGTTCTGTGATATACATGTTGCACACAACACTTCCGTGATATACATTTTGCACCAAACACTTCCGTCATTTACAATTCGACCCCATTTTCCACAATTTACCTTGTAACCTGCTTGGCAGGGCCTATGCTTCCACGCAACACTTGTTTACTAACAAATTTGGTTAAAAACCAACCAAAAAACCAAGTTAAAACCCTCAACAATCATGGTGCTTTAATGGGTACTACATAGTTTGCCACTAGAATTTATGAAAGTGTTATGTTCAATGTGAATCTATTCTTTATGATGCAAGTTATAAATTATTTTGACTTGGCAATGATGATCATTGTGATCACCCAAAAAGATGGATATTTTAAGGACCACACCCACCCACATCAGTGCACATGTACTTACATTTACTCTAGGATAACCTAGATGTAGTAGTACATTAACAAAGTCTGGGTGTCGAAGAAAATTTTGAATACTTACACATATATTCTGGATAACTGGGATGTAGTAGTACATTTACAAAGTGGGGATAGTAGTACATTAATAAAGTCGGGATGTCTAAACTTGAATCTGATAGTGGTCAATCGATATATTTACTTATTATATATTTTAGAATATAACCGGGTTAATTACTGTTATATAAGTCGATAATGTTACATCTAGTTATGCAAAAGTTATTGAAATATATTTTTGTCTGTTATAGAAAAAACTAGCACAGCAATATAATTGTGGATGATGAACATAGATAGAAATATTTTATTTAGAAATCCTAATTAGAATTTATGTTAGAATTAGGATTTGTAAATTAAATATGCTATAAGATTACAATTATGTGACTGTGCTAATATATACATTATGAGATTACAATTAT
>JASDQU010241111.1:133594-144696 GCA_032191745.1 Picea mariana | reverse complement strand
GGGAGGAGATGTCTGGGAGTGAAAGATTATTTTGTTCCTCTCCTTCCATAGTTGCCAAAAGATGAAGCTTGGTAAGAGTTTCCATGTTCTATTTAGGATAGGACTTTTGAAGGAACCATTGCCCCAGTTCCTGATGGTGCTTATGATGTTGTTTTTAACTCGTTTGGTTCTTATAATAAACTAAGTGGCTTGGTTCCATATGTTCTCACTGAGTGGACAGTTATTTAGGAGGTGTTCCATGGTTTCTTCCTAGAGATGGCAGAGATAACAGATTGAGGGGTCAGTGAAACCTCATTTTTGAGGATCATCCCAGGTTAAGATCTTGTTCTGAAGTAGAAGCCAGAGGAAAGTAGAGATTTTGGGCCATATTTTTGATTTCCATATTGTTGTCCAAATGCTATGTTTCTGAAGGTTATGGAGTTTCTCCTGAAGAGTGTATCCCTCCTTGAGAGTGAAGCTTCCATGAGGTGTGTATCCCCATCTGAGAATGTCATGTTCTGTGCTTTTCCAGATTCACCTTTGGGTATTAACTTGTTTCCAGTGTTGCAGGTCAGAGTCCATTGCCACTTGGAGTTCCTGATGAGTAGATTTCCAGCTTCGCCAAGGAGATTTGTTGGGGGTATCTGTCCACAAATCTACCACTTTGAGAGTGGCCAAATCTTAGATGTGATTTTTGTAGGATTGTAGATTTTATTTCAGTTGTAGGGGTGGCATTTACTGCTAGGAGTCCATCCAGAATAGGGCATTTTGGCCATTGCAAACTTCCCAGAAAGTATGTTCTTGTATGAGTGGCCAATTTTTCCAGGCTGCATTCTAGATTTTGGAGCCTTGGATTGTCTCCTACATTCTTATGAGTTGATTTTGATGCGTGTTTGGGGCATATTTTCATTTCCATAGTTTTTCCCAGATCTCTGCTAGTGTTTTGAGCCATCTCCACCAACTTGTTTCTCCCATGGTGCTATTTAATTTTCTAGGGTCCCGAAGGCCCAGATCACCTGAAGATTTGAGCTTGCAGACCTTGTCCCAGCTGACAAGGGTACAATTTTTGTTCGAGTTGTGTCCATTCCATAGAAAGTTTCTTTGAATATTCTTTATTTTCTTTATGACAGATTGGGGGGCAGTTAGGGATAAGAAGAGGTAAGTTGGGATGGCTTGGAGGACTGAATTTAAGAGAACCAATCTGGCTGGAAGGTTGAGGGAGAAAAAGGTTCAGTTTTTAAGATGCTTGGTGATGGAGAGTAGGAGGTAATCCCAGGAGATGTTTCTAGCTACTGTTTTAGAGAGAGGGAGTCTCAGGTAGTGAGAGGGTAGAGTGAAAACAAGGGTATTCATAAGTTGAGAAAGGTGTTGTTGGATTGTTGCTGGAGTATTGAAAAAGAAGAGTTGTGATTTGGCCAAATTAAAGGTGGTGCCAGAGGCTTCGATGAAATCAGAGAGGATGGAACTTAGTTTAATTTCTTCTTGCGTAGTGGAGGTGTTAAGTAACAGTGTGTCATTGACAAATTGGTTATGGGAGGCTGGTGATTGTAACCCATGAAGAGGGAGGTCTTGGAGGGATCCATTTTGAATAGAGGCCTTGATATAGTGTCCTAGACCTTCAACCATTATGAAAAAAAAGAAAGGGGATACAAGGTCACCTTGTCTTATTCCTCTTGAGGGGGAGAAGGGTTGTGAGGGGACACCACTGACGAGGATCAAGAAAAAAGTGGAGGAAATGAAGATCATTATCCAAGAGATCCAGTCCTTGTTGAAACCAAAATCCAATATAAGAGATTTCATGTATTTCCAACTTAATTTTTCAAAATATTTTGAAAGGTCAAGTTTTAGAAGGATACCTGGAGTGTGGGTGCTTTTGTGCAAGTGAATGATTTCATGGACAAGTATGACGTTGTCCATGATTTGCCTTCCTTCAACATATCATGATTTTTTCTTAGAGATGATGAAGGGGAGAATTGGTTTAAGTCTTAGAGATATGACCTTGGAAATGATTTTGTAGATCACGTTGCAAAGAGCTATGGGTATGAATTTCTTCGGATTTGTGACCCTTTCTTCTTTGGGAATTAGAGTGAGGAAAGAAGCATTTAGTGCTGGAAGAACTTTGCCTGAGCTGAGAGATTCCTCCACCAGTTGCCACACTTCCTCCCTTAACATAGGCCAAAAGGAGTGGAATAAATATGTTTTGAAACCATCTGGACCTAGAGCCTTGCCTATGGGTAATTCCTAAATGGCCTAATCCACTTCTCCTTGCTTTATTGGTGTAATGAGAGCCTCGTTCTATTCTTCGGTGATTATAGTTGGGATATTTTGGGTCACCCTCTCTATTGATGAGGTACGATCCACATTGGGTTCTGAGAGTAGATCCCTGTAGAAATCTATCATCTCGTGTGTAATTTCTTGGTGAGTTAACAAGGTGTTGCCTTGCGAGTCATACATCTTTGTGATGTGATTGATGAGGCGTATGTGGATCATGTAACGGTGGAATAATTTGGTGTTTTTCTCTCCCTCATTGAGCCATTGGACTCGTGATTTCTGTCTCCACAAGATTTCTTCCTACTTGTGTCTTTCTTCTAGTTTCCTTTTGAGTTCATTCTCCTCCTGCTGCTAAGTGATTGTATATTCAGCATGAATGATTTGTCCCTGAAGATTCTCTAGTTTTTGGTCTAGTGTTTTCCTTTCCTGGAAGATGTTCCCAAAGAATTCTTTGTTCCATTTGCACACCTTTTGTTTGAAATATTTAAGTTTTTTCTAGAAGCAATACATTTTTGTACCTTTCTGAGTTTCTGTAGTGCTCCACCAGTGATGAGCTAGCTCTTGGAAATCTGGATGGGAGAGACAAAATTTATCAAATCTTAAGGGTTTAAGCTTCGGGGTAGTAATAGTGTCAACCCAGAGTTGAACTGGCCAGTGGTCTGAGCCTGCCTTTGGGAGGATGTTGGAATCTACTAGGGGGCCTTCCAGAAGGAGAGTTTTTGAGATGAGGAAGTGATCAAGACTACATTTTATTTGTTGGTGACCTGATATTTTATTGGTCCAAGTGTAGGTGTCATTTCCATTCTATATATCTACCAATCTGAGGTTTTCTATGAGTTCCTAGAATTTTTCTCTATCCTTCTCCAGTCGCTTTCCCCCCCCTCGTTTCTCCTCCATCGTGATAATCATGTTGAAGTCACCCCCTATTATCCATCGCTTGCCTTCTGCTAAAGAACCTAGGTAAGACAGGCTCTAAAGAAAGAGTTCTTTGTCTTGGCTGTTTTGTGGTCCATAGGCATTTGTGATCATTCCCTCCTTGTCCAAATCAATGGCCCTATAGTGCACTGTGATGGTGCTTGGAGTGGAGAGGCCTTGATCGAGGATGACTCTGGTAGGATTCCATAGGATGGCCAGGCCTCCTGAAGCCCCTTTTGAGTTTGTTTGATAGGATTCGCAGTTGCACCAACATCTTTTGATGATATCTTCTACAATTTTCCCTGCACATTTTGTCTCTTGTATCAGGAATATATTAGGGTCTTCCATTTTGATGCAGTTTCAAAGAATCCTTTGTTTGGATATTCCATTTAGGCCTCTGATATTCCAGGTGAGGATCTTTATAGTTAACGATTTGGTGGGTGGGAAAAGGATCTCTATGAGAGCCTGTGAATCTGTTCCAAGTTGATCATATAATTTCCCACCTCCTTTATTAGCTGATGAGCTAGTTTTCTACCCCTTCGCTTGTTTTCTTTTTGGTATTTTATTGGATCTTTGTTTGGGTCTATGTTGATCCCCAACCTAGATGTATCCCCTACTGATGAGTCTAGAAATACTTTGTGAACTTTCCTGAGTTGGTCCTCTGGTAAGGTTTGGATATCCTTCTTGTTGAGTGATTCCTCTAACCTGTATAGGTTGATTTCTGCTAGGTCCTGCTCATCGATTTCCATGACTTTGTCTTCCTCTCTTTCTGGTTCTTTCCCTGAGACTAGGTGAGTCTGTGTATCAGCTTGGTTTGTTGGGGTTTGATACTCTTGTGACGACTGAACTTCCTTGTGCTTTCTGGGATCTTTCCTCGCTATCTTATGAGGTTTTTCCACCTCTTATTCTTCTGGGAGGTGGTTAAGGGATTCAAATGAGTTATTATTTGGGTTCTTTTTTTCGTTGTTGGTTATGGTATTCTTCTGTGGTTGTCTCCTTCGATTTTGAACCTTGGTAAATCCTTCTCTTGGTTTCTCTTCAGCTTCCCTCTTGGGGGGGGCGGGGGGCATTGAAAGGGAAATATCTGAAGAGGTGTCTATGTTCATGGAATTTTCGACATCTAAAAGGGATGCGTTCATATTCTATTGTTTGGGCCCATTCCTCGTCTTGGTATTCTAAAGTAACTGTGCCTGGCAGAGCTTTGGAGATGTTCATATAGACACATATCCTTGCATAAGAGGTGTATTTTCATTGTTTGGTAGCTTCTGAAGATTTGACATATTTACCCAGGGTATTGCCTATGCCCAGTAAAATTTCCTCTAACCAGAACTTTTGGGGTAGGGAATAGAGGCGAATCCATACCAATGCATATGCGAAGTTTTTTGTTTCTGGGCAGAAGTAGTCTGTCCATAAATGTAGCTAGAGGTCGGTCGAGTTGTAGAAATATGGTCCCCCTTCAAAGATCTTGTTCTTTTCCTCTAGGTTGTATAGTATTATTGTAAAGAAACCTTTGGAGATCAACTGAAGCTCATAGACCCCCTTGGGGTTCCACCATGCCTTGATCTAGCGAGCTAGGTCCTTTCCTGAGGGCGAGAGACCTAGGAATTTTCCTATGAGGGAATGGTCTCACATGAACTGTGTATGCTCTCCTATGTTGGTGGTTTTGATGACATACCTAGGTGCAACTAGGGCTTGGGGGATACATTTTCATGGTGTCTAGACCCGAGATGCTTTTGGATGCAATGACTTAGCATCTGTGTTTGATTCTTTGCTTATGACCATCTATTCCTGCATATATTGGTCTCGTAAGTGCAATGGAATCTCAAAGGATGCTCGACGTGCTCGCGAGTTCTCCAGATCGTTGGCAACAAGGTTACGGTAGGAGGGGGATTTCTCCACCCCTTTTGTTCCCATTCTTTTGAGGCAGTCAGAGCTGCAAGGCTGGGGCAAGCAGCACGTACCAAGGGAGTCAGAGAAGGTCTGGGTAGGCGGGAATTGAGAGCATGAAAAAAAAACCTAAAATTTGCAGAGCCCTTATTTATTGTTGTTCCCGTATATAATATATATTGAAATGCCACTATTTTTAATTTTAAAAAATGACACTTAGTATTTTTTTTAATTATTTTCTTTTTTACGTGTAGATCTTTTAAAGTATATAATGTGTATACAGATATATATCACATCTCATCCATACTGAATTGTTATTTTTATCTATTTAAAATATTATATTAGACAAACATATAACATGTATCACCGCATATTTAACTTCATTCTCTAACATATCCTTCATTATCTCCTTCATTTTGAGTTATAAAATGCATACAAGAAAAAATAAAATAGAACCATATTTTGGAATGCTTGAATATTTTTGAATTTACAAAAGTATCATGTGATTAGGATAAGTCCTCTAAAAACAAAGCATGAATGGTTGGTTTTAATGGAGGAATGAAAATACATCATAAAAAGGGCCACTTCATGTTATGAGGAAAATATCTCTATGGCTAGGGGCAAACCATAACAGACGAAATGACAACTAGAAATAAACTCTAATCTCAAGTATGCTATATAAATGAAATTATAACAAGACAAGGATAAAATACTACCTCATCCGGATGTTCGAAGAAGATCGCCATTGAGCACGCGACCCAAATATTTATACCTACAACTTGTCCTTAAAAACCAAGATATGCAACCATGTGGTGATGATATATAATGTCAGCATATAAATTAGCATAATCCATTAACATACATGAAAAATACGCATATGGAAAGTAATTCAAATATTTTCAAGATATCAATTGGACAAGAAAATAGTATTTTTATTAAAGTGATCAACATAAGTACACAGGTGACAAAGTTCTATAACGACACATATCAGAACCTAGAAACTAAGTCCCTCCAACTGCAAGTGGGCCTCCACCACTTCAATCCTCCGTAAAGGCAAGCTCACATGTAGGAGGCAATGAGGTTCTCCATCACAAAGTAGGAAGAGCTTGGGGGCTAAACACAATAAGTTCATACTTTCAAGGACAAAGGGATGCAGACTCAATATGAAGTGAAATTTCTCCAGAGTGTCTTTTATCTCAAAGTTGAATTGAATGTCCTCAAGGCTTGGTAATAGGTCAATTTATAGCCTCTGAATTGAATTGAAGGGTTGAGTTGGAACATTTACCGTATATGGAAGGTCAAAGATAATGGATCTCATGACATGGCATGGAAACCTAACATATTTTTTTATTTTTGAGCACCAAATCATATGTACGCAGGATGTAATGAAGCAACCTATGTATATGTTATTTTTATAGATGATAGGGTGCATATATGTACAAAATGTGTATTTTTGGCTCTTGAGTGAACAAAAATGGAACTTCAAGTCTATAGAGGGAAATAGAAGGCCATCCAAGCAAGATGCATGGAGTGAAGAAAAATTTGTTGTAACAATTCCTCAAAGTAAGATACAACTTGATTCATCCATGTTAAAGTAAATTTAGGATATCATATTCTCTTATACCAATAAAAATAAAAGGAAGTTGGAGATATTTATAAATAAAATAAAAAAATTTAATGAATATTTTAATAATTTTTAATTACCAATAAAAATGAAGTTTGAGATATTCTATATCTAAAATAAAAAATTAAAATAAATATTTTAATAATTTTTAATGTATAATAGATTCGTGATTTGATAAAGTAATTATTGGGATGGATGTAGATTATGATTCATCACATAAAATATAAATGAACATATTGTTCGAAAAAAAAAAATAATATGTCATAAATGATTTCCCACTTATAAATTCGATGTTACACTACGTGTAAAGTTATTTGTCCACTCATAAATTCAAATGTTTTTAATGATGTCTCCCTAGCTCTAAAGTTCGACTACATATATTTTTTTCAACTCATATTGTTTAACGTAAACGTCACTTTATAGGATAGAATACATGTTCATATATATATAATTATCTAGATTTGTCTATTCTTATATTGAAATATGAAATATTATACAAGTTGATTTTTTTTTTTTTTTTTATAGGGGAATCGGTAACAACGGCTGTATCGTACTTGTATAACCCCTAGGGAGAAACGCACAGCCCGCAAGCACGCCCTCCGAGTAAATCGGGGTGAGAATCGACCTTGAGACCTCATTTTACATAGTTCCTTCCATTTACACAGCACTTGCCAATCGATCTACACCCCTGCGGGCTATACAAGTTGATTTTGAATATACATACTTTTTAAAATTAAAATATCATATTATATCTTTTACATAGACTAGGGAGCCTAGAAGCCGGCCTGCCAAAAAGAGGAAACCAGTGTCGAGTCTAGGCACCTTTAAAGATATCCAATATTGTCCCTCTCCTTGTAGCTAGAATAACTAGTTTGCAAAACATTAAACACAGGTGGTGGAAAGCGTTTTAAAACTAGTACTAAGGAACTTGAAATAACATAACTGAAACATAGACAAAAAGAAAATCATGCACCAGAAGTACCATTTTATCCTTCACCGATAGGGAAATGATTCCAAGCTAGAACCGGGATGAAAGGACAATAAAAAACTGGGCAGTGGCTAGAAGCAGCCTCACCTGATAGTCACTGGAAAAGAAAGTCTAGCCGACGGTTGATGCTCTCCCGGTGAAACAATTGGTCCATTGCATCTCGATGGATTTCCATGTGCAAATTGAAGTGATCTGCAGAGAAACTATGAAAAATGAAGTCAGGGACATTCTTCGGTGTTCAATTATATTCCTGAAGGGGTATCAATTGGGATTTTTCCTCAATAACAAGAAATACCTAGTGCCCTTCAGGTGGGCCATTCAGGGAATAAGGTCACATTACTTCTATGTTCGTTGTAGAGTATGTAGGCAGTAAAATTGGCTCAAGACTCATCATGGACGATGTCGCTATGTTCATAGGAGGTGTATCAAGCGAGTCTTCCTCGATGACCGAACAACCCTAATTCTGCTATTCGATGCTAGTATCCATGCTTGGAACTTAAACATTAAGGGTGTCCCGAGGGGAAGACCAACCCAGATAATTTGCAGTGACACTAGCGTTTTTGTGGAAGCTAGCGAGATATCTGAGATAGTATGGACCTATGTGGGATAGGCCATGCTCACGGGCCATGACGCAAAGGATGAGAGAAATTAACAGAGGATGGATAAAATCAATTCAGAACTAATCACGTCTGAACGTCTCCAATGGGGAAGCCAAGCGTGAAGACATAAAAAGAAGGAGAGGCGTGTTTAAAATAACGGAGAAGTAAGTATAAATATTCCCATTATGGTACATTAAGGGAGCAATAAAATCAGAGGTGAAAATTTCCTCTATAGTACCCCTCCTAATTAAACCCGACGTCATCCTGAACGAGAGCATCAAAGGTCCCATGGAATGAAATCTCTCATCAAATCGCCCTGCATTAAATTGTTTCCTTGAGAAACAAATAATGTAGGAGAGGAAACAGGCATGGATGAGCTTTAGCTACATGGATAGGCACGTGTCACCCCCTCTAGGGAGTTGCAATATGAGTTGGGTAGAGTGACGCATTGTTGGAATATGGGGGGATTTGGAAGAGAATTGGCATCAAAGAGGATATCTACACCCCTTAAAACTACCCCTTCATTAGGATTTTTTTCTTCCACTTTATTCGTTGCTCTACGTACATGAGAGGGGATAATAATGAGGCCAGTATGGAGAAGGGATTTGAGTATTTAAAGAAAACTAAGAAGCACCAGCTGGGGGAGAGTTAACAAGGTTGGAGCCATGAAATATTTTGGTACCAAGACAAATGATAAGTTGGGATTCCCACTCGATTATGAGATTCTTTAGGCCTAGATGAGAAGCAAGTGGAATGCCATGAAGAAAGCCCATATCTCCACTAAATTGTTGGTCTCAAAGCCCAATTTTCCTTCCATTATGTGGCTCATTTTTCCTTTGCTAATTTTTATCACCACCCCAAATATGAATTGACCTAGATTGCGCTTATAGGCTCCATTGAAATTCAATTTATAGAATCCTTGAGGGGGACACTGGCAAGTGTTTTGACTTTAGGTGACTATGGCTCAAGGATTTGATCCAATGGGGCATAGATAAGGGTCCATGCTCAAATGCCACTTAGAGGGAATAATGTGCTCATTGCGATTGCAAGCAAGGTCCTCTACAGACCACTTATGTGATCTCACAGTTTCTTGAGTGTTGTTAAACATCTCGAACAAGAAAAAAACTATTGATGATGGCTTGGAGTGGAAGACGTTCCTATTTCTTTCTTTCCAAATTTTCCAAATAACAAATCCAGGAAGAAAATGCCAAATTTTGTTGAGGATTGGATTGTTGTAGGCACTCATTCGCCACATTTCTATAGATTGAACGATAATATCTCTTGCTCAGTTTGTTTTCCTAATGATAAGGCCCACCTTATCCGAGAGTTCCATAATGAAATTACATTGATTCATTAAGTGCTCCTTCGATTCCTCCTACTTCATGCAAAGAGGACACACTGAGGGCCCAATAAATCCTTTTTTCCTTTAGTTGTCCCAAGTTAGGATTTGGTTTTATATTAGAAGCGAAAGAAAAATGAAAATCTTCGGCCACATGTGTGATTTTCAAATGTTATGTCAGATCAAGTTCTTTGGCAGTAAATGAAGTTGTGCTTTGAGATAGTAGGCTTATTTAACTATAAATTTTCCAATTGTAGAATTCCTCAGGGAAGCAATTTCTTTCCAAGAGTCTAAGTTGCAGTCAATTGGAAGATTAAGATCCCTGTGTGAGGTTTTACAATCTCTCATTGAGAGTCTAGGGGTGTTTATTTCCATAAAGTGGATACCTTTATCGTATTGTCATTTGACATTTGGGCATGGAGATAATGTAGGCTTTCCAAGGACTGTAGTGGAGGGAGTTGTTTCCATGAGTCTAAATAGAACAAGGAATTTTGTCCATCTCTTAATTCCCATAAACCATGCTCTTGAATGAGGGGTTGATTGCACCAAGCCGTGTTCTAGATAATGGACCCTTGGATCTGATTTTTCATTTTGATCAGATGAGCTTCATCAATGTGCTAAGAATATTCTCATTTCCACAACCTTTCCCATAGTTATTTTGGGTGCTTCAACCATATCCACCATATTTTCCATGCATTACTTCTTTGAGAAAACATGGATCGCGGAGCCCAAGACCACCATTGAGCTTTGGTTTTGACATTTTTTCCCAGCTGACCAAGGCCCATTTTGATGCAGGAGCATCGTAAGCAATCAAGCGAGCGTGGAGGTGAAAGACAACTGGAAAGCGCAACACGCATTTCTCACGTTTTGAAATGTTTCGAAAGTTTAAAACGAGTAGGTGTTAATGAAATAGCTAGAAGGCGTACTTTGCATTTATATCTTGGAAATTGTAAACAGATCTTGAGTGGTTGCTCTCATATATAGAATGTCAAGGCATTTATGCATAGTTAATGAAAGTAGGTAGGTTTGAATTGAATAGATTAGACAGTTTAGAGAGTAGGAGGGAAAACGTATATAGACACCCTCACCATTGTATCATAGTAGTATTGAATCATTAGCACAGAATAGAGAAAGAGAGAGCAGAAGTAGAGAGTTGTAGAGAAAACCCCATGTACAGGAGCTTTGAATTAATATATGAAGCTTTGAGTCAGATTTCATGATGTTATGATGTTTTATGTTTATACATGGTGAATGGTATGCTTACAGTTGTTCTATTCTGTCTGTTATGCTTTTGTTGTTATTCTATGTTGAATGTATGATTTCATGCTAAATGTTTGAAGTCTGAGAGAGAAAGAGAATGAGTTTCAATTGTTTCTCTTCCCGAGCAAGAGAAGTTCCTGCCAGGAGTACATTGACGAAGGTTTAGAGTTTATCTCTGAAAGCTCAGGAGGGATACTGTTTTTCTCATTCCAACAAAAGTGCAAGTGAAGCACAGAAGCA